>JBCAUG010027409.1:0-10415 GCA_038406175.1 Haplosyllis leylae
ATTTAATACTTACAAAGAAAAAAAAATTAAATAATTAAGCCACAACAGCTCTGCATAAAGCCCATGGGCTTCTTGTTGGTTACTTTAATCATTATTTATTTTCTGAAAGGCATGATTGATTCCTGCTGAAAATAACTTTCAAAACAGTCATTTCAGAATTTCATGACAACATTGCACACTTAAATTTAATTTGAAAATGTAAAAATTCTGCTTGGATCTGAAAACTTACCCACAGCATAATCTGAATGTTTGTAACATTAGTACAGCTGTGCTAAAATCCAAGATAATTGTATGGAAATATATATTGATAGACGGTTCAGTCGTTCAATTGTTGTCAATGTGTGAAGACGTTTAACTGTTGAACTGCCATCTCACCAAAGGAGCAATGATGTTAATTCTGGTACTTTGTGTCATTAGCTTTATGTATCAAACAGAAGCTCAAGGTAAGTCTTGCTCAATTTGTCTTGAAATGTCTTTTCTGAATGAAACTCCAGAGCCAAACTTCAGAAATTCTAAAATATTTTGCAAAGCCTCCTGGTAAAAGACTTTTCTGATATTAAAACACTGAAATCTTGTATGATTCCTTGAAAAAAAATGTAAAATTTTGTATGAACATTTTGAAAAATCTTCCACTTTTGTACAAACATTGTAAGTATGTTTTATGCTGATGATTTGGGTATCTTTTGATGGATTATATTGTATCAGTCAGGAGAACAAGAAAGGAAATTGAAAACAGTAACATTGAGATAATCATGTATCAGAAAAAGATATACTTTTAACTGATAGGAATTCTTAAAGACTGATATATTCATTTCTAATTTCAAAGTGAATTGTCAACCAGAAGTTGGTAACAATTTCAGAACACATTTCAAGAAATGGCATCTTTTGTTGTGTTGTAGTCTGGTGGAAATAAAAAGAAATGAGTCTATCTTTATTTTCTTTTTTGTGAGCAATTTGATACAAAAAGCTTCAATTCATCCAGCTCATTGTCAACCTTTTTCCTGAGAACCTTAGAAATCAGTTTTTAAGGACAGAAAGAAGGAAAACACAAGATATAAAAGCCTACCTAATTATGCTGATAGTAACATTATTGATGTTATAGCCATTTTTCTGAAAATGGTGATCACATTTGTCCATGTAACACAGTAACGATTTTGGAATTTCAATTTTTTAAAAAATATACTATATATAACTAAACCTCAACATATTTGGTATCATTAGAAAGGTTTTAATCTATTTCATCTTTTAAAGTATATCTTAACTAATTTTACACTAATTGGATTAGGTTTTAAAAATGCTTACTCTAAAAAGTGTTACATTAAAATGTCCTAGAAAATTTAAACATGATCCAATTAAGATAAAATTAGTCAAAAATGACTTCAAAAGATAAAATGGACAAAACCCTTTCTAATAAAACTAAATATGTTGGGATACAGTTATATTTAGTATTTTATAAAAAAAATTAAAGAAAATTCTAATGTAACAGTAACCATTTTTTCAACATTTTTTAAACCTAGTCCAATTTAGATAAAATTAGTCAGAAATGACTTTAAAAGATGAAATGGATGAAACCCTTTCTAATGATATCAAATATGATGGAGTTCAGCTATATTTGGTGTGTTCTAAAATTCTAAAATTGTATTGTGTTACATGGATGGACAATTTTGACCACCATTGTCAGAAAAATCATTTTAGATATATTATTTGTATGTATCTGTATGTCTGTAAATATTATGATGAATCACGACATATGAATGACTTCTCCTGCATTTCACACCCCCCAAAAAAGTTTACATAAACTACTTGGTTCAGAAATCACTATCTTTAATCCAAGAATATTACAGTGACAAAGTGAACCTACTCACTGATGTCTGTGAAGGATGAAATAAATCATTTAATTTCAGAATGTGGTCAGGGTTACTACCCAGACCCAGCATGTGGTGAATGTACACCATGTCCAATAGGGACATACAATTACAAAGTCAGAGGAGAGTCATGTATCTCTTGCCCAGAAGGGTGGACCACCCTCCAAGAAGGAACCCAGCAAAGAGCACAATGCACTGGTAAGGAAATTTACATAGCTTGTATCTGTTGTACCATCAAGTAGACTACCTGGCCATAGGCCCCTTAAAGAAAACATTTGCTTGTTTTACAATGCACGAACAATATGCTCACAACTTTGTTATTCCTAAATTCCTAATCTGACACGGTTGAGAAATCAACACTACAGAGTTTTTCTGATTAAAACAGGATGACAGTTTATGATGAGTTCTTGAAGAATGTTCAGTACACACCAACAAGAGGTTCCTACTCTTAAATAGGCACCAGGTTTATAAAATGAGCTCACAAATAGGACTCATGGTCTTTGGCCTTTGAATGCACTTAACCCTACCTCTGGGCTGGTGTATTGTGTGGACTACACTGTTCAGGGTTATTTAGATATATTTGCTGTCGACCAATTGTCCTGAGCTATCTATTGATATAAATTGTTTTGTAAGTGAACTTTAGTCCAAATGGCTCAAATTCCTCAAAGAACTATTCAATCATTTTTAGTACTTTTGGAACATGGCATGGGTTGCATAAAAGATAATTCAACATCTGATGTGTCAATACATGTTGTAGTCATTTGTTAATGAATAGCAATAGGTTTATCTATTTCTTCATTAACAGGAGCTCTATCAGCTCCAGATCTATGGCATGCTCCAGATAACTGGAGAGGACCAGCTCCAACCCTCTACTACCCTTTCAATTCTAATTCAAGCCTCACTTTGAAAAATGGATCAGAGATTACATCTAGTGGACAGGTATGTTAAATAATTTCATAAATTCTAGAAATGATACAGGAATTAAACTAATATACCTCACATCCAAAATGGACTGTTTATTCAAGGTTAATTTCATAATAATCTGTTTCTCATTTACCTATGCAATCCTGATGTTTGGCACCACATTGCAACCAATGCAACAGTTGAAATAAATAAGGAAATTGTAAGTTCTGATGGCAACCTGATGAAAAATAGTTAATAATGTAACACAATATTGACAAATTTAAATACTGGTGTTACATTTAGAAAAAATCATTTCTGAGTATATGTCTTTTCAACAGTTACCAGGAGCAATGAAGCCATTTTATGACTTGACAAGAAAAATAACATATTGACTCAATTAATTTTGTGACTTCACAACAATATTTGAAATGAAAAAAAAAATCATTTCTGTGTGGTGTTTTGTCCTGAATATAAAGTTCGTATTTTCATCTGACACAAAACATTTCAAATACATTTATGTTATTTCTTTTTTCTAATTGGTTTGGGTATATTACATTTTCATTTTCTTAAATTGTACTTATTAATACATAAATTACACTAAATGTTTAGAATTTCCAATTGCACAAATGTTTATCTTTTTCCAGGTTGGTAGGGGGTTAAATGGTAGCCTACCAGTCAGTTATGTAGGGTATGACCTGAATCTGATTCCTAGATGTATTTATGCCCTTACTTCTGATTGTAAATTCACCATTGCATTTTGGGCTAAGATGCCAGCACAAGCGCAAGCAACTTTGCTATCAACCTTCAATCGAAGTAATGATGACAATACTGGTGTAAGGTTTGGTGTAGGAACTCATAGGAGTACATTTGATGGACACATTGATGGAATCTTCCTAAGCGTCACTGCAACTACCAATGCAACTGCTGTTCCTGAGAAGCTTGGCGAGCAGCTTGGCATTACATCTAAGACACTGGACCCTTATGTTTGGCACCACATTGCTCTTACTTACCACAACTCAACCCATTGGGCACTGTATGTCGACTTTGTTAATGGTGCAGCTCACCACTTTGTGGATTTGTTGGAGGCACCTTATTGGGATCCCCTCCGCACTGAGGCCCACATGAGAAGTGGATACCAGTTCCCACCACCCAGATACCACCACCCGATCCCTCGAACAGGGTTTGGCATACTGGACGAACTTGTTGTGTTCCCTGAGTATCTATCTGCTGCCCAAATTATGCAACTGCAAATCTCAAATTAAATAAAACATCTAAATCTAGCAAGATAAGATCTGGATTCTGAATCTTTTCAAAATTGAAATATTAAAATAGTTTAACAGTAAGAAAGAAATTAAGTCAATATTATTATCTCTGTTCTGAATGTTTCAGTGTTCCTGATATTGTGTAATATTAAACAAGACAAATAACATATTGACTAAATCTATTTTGTGACTTGAAAACAATATTTGAAACGAAAAAACTCATTTTTATGTGGTCTAATGTGCTGAATTAAAAGTTGGTTACAAAACATTTCAAATGTATTTGTTTCTTTACTTTTTTTAATTGTTTTTTTAGTTTATATTTTTATTACAATCTTAGAGAGAAATCATCAGGAACAGACATATTCAGAGTACAAAGAAAAAATAAAAAAATAAAAAAATCACTCAATAGGCTTCAATGTTTCTCGTAACAATTTTCAATGTAACATTTGTCATCAATAAAATACTTTGGCCCATTAAATGTTAAGTTTTTATTTTCATTACTTCCTATAAAAATACAGACGAATTTTGCAAATTAATCAATTAACGAATAGAAGATGTACGTCTTCGCACATACAGGAACAATGGTATCCCAAACTTTCCAATTAAGGGATTGCAATAAAGTTTTCCCTAAATAAAACAAAGTTATCAATGAGCATGGGCAACAGCAAAATAAATTCAGCAGGGAATTCCTCCTCCTTAAATGGAATTGAACCAGGATATCTCCACACAAAGGTGACATTGCACCTTGGTCTGTATTGTGGATGTACACGGAAGCAGAACTGGTATGCATCCTGGTTTCGGTTGTAAAATACCTTTTTGATGCAATTTACAACAGCAACAAATGACATTTACAATGACAACAACAGCATTAACAGTGACAACTGACGGATTTATGAAAAAGACATTTAGAATTAAGTTTCTGAACCATATATTTACACATTCAAACAACATACATCCACATTCTCAGATAACTAAGTTGAGACTGAAACTGCTTACTGCAGGCAGGAGAGGAGAGAGGTGTGTGCATAGAATTACTCTTCTAAATTATGGATGCTTATATATAGTGGTACACCTAAACAGATGAAAGAACTACTGGTTAGATAAAATGTTTCTGCATAGAGAATGCATGGAATACAATTTTACAACAAATAGAGATATTCCAATCACTTGAATAAGCCAATATTGCAACAATCTTACAAAAATGTGTGAAATAAGCAATGACATTGCGTTAATTTCATGCTGACATTAACATTACCAGGCAATACCGAGCACAGCCTCTGGCAATATCGGTCTTATTTCTGACAGGACTTTCTTTGGTCCTTTTGGAGTGGGAGGTGAGGCAGGCCCCATCTACTTCACACAGAGGGTTGTGCACTGTGTGGTTGGGCGGGTTTCCCTGCAAAAACTTTACCTTCCCTCATTCTACATGGTTAGTTATAAGCCAGACGGCAAGCTAGTTGAAAAATTGAGAAGTCTCACCAACCAACATTTTTTAGGGGTTGTTGCAATTCAGTTCATCCCTTTAAGTGGGCAAGGTCTGACACCATTAGTTCAAACATAATTTATCGAAAAAGACCACTGACCCGTGCAGTGGGAAGGAAACCCCTGTTCTGTCTGGGGGTATTCCTACACTGCCCAGGGGGTACCCATTGTCCTGTGGCGAGAGAGGGTACACCCAGGGACTTAAGACAGGACTTGGGACAGGACCTGTGAGGTACCCCCTATGAACACACACCTGTGAAAACATAGCCTCTTTTCATACTATGCTGATATAGTGGTACACTTAAACAGAGGAAAGAACTAACGGCTAGATAAAATGTTTCTGCACAGAGAATGCATCGAATGCAATTTTTACAGCAAATAAAGATCTTCCATCACTTGAATAAGAGAGCTGAGAGACATTCACGTTCAAGGTGAATTGGAAACTCCATACGAACAAGGAACAATAACAGCTTTGAAATAGATTGTTTCACATTCAAGTGTTGGCCCTGAAAGGCCAATACATACTAGTATTATATCACAGAGCGCGATTCTATGTTGCTATTGGCTGTGACCAAATGGACGTCTTGTGTATCAAAAATTGTTTGAAACTAGGTTTTAAGTATTTGTACTGCAAAAGTGTGTATCCACCGCTATGCCACTGCACTGTGCAACATCTGTCACACAATTTCTATTGGTTTAGAAGGTAAACAGTGTGACACATGACGCAAACAGACGCACATTGCAAAAAATGAGTGGGAAATTTAAAGTAAATTCTGCGAGATTTGGGGCATCTACTAAAGATGAAATCAAGCAATTACTTCAAGATCGCAATTCTAAGAATACTAACAGAGCCACAAAGTCTTCAGTTACTGCATTGAGAGAATATTTAAAGGAAAAAGGCATGTCTATACTCAAGGAGGTGATGGATTGCGATCTACCAGATCTACTTGAACAATTTTATGCCGATGCGAGAAAGAAAAACAATGAATTGTATCACATGCAAAGTATGAAGAACATTAGATCTGAACTTAATAGATACTTCCAAGAAGACAGGGGAATTAATATCATCAATGACAGTGAGTTCAATCATGCAAACATGATATTTAAAAGAAGTGCAACTAAGGGCTAAGAAGGCAGGTCGTGGTGTATGCAGATCTACTCCACCGATCAGTGATCAAGACGAGGAAATTCTTGCTGCCTATTTTTACATTGATCACATATCAAACCCCAATCCAAGACTCCTTCAAAGCAACGTCTTGTTCAACATCATATATTATATGTGTAGACATGGCCAAGAAAACCTGTATCACATGGAAAAGGATTGGTTTGAAGTTAAAATTGATTCAGATGGCAAAAAGTACCTCATTCAGGTCAAAGACGAGTTGGACAAAAACCATCATGAAGATGACTATACCATGACTAATCAAGAAAAAAATGTATGCAGTAGAAGGTACTAGTAATTGTTTAATACTGCCCAAAACAAAAATTGCATAAAAGTTGTAAAAAAACTGAACTGTAAATAAAACGTAATCCTCTAGCAAAAAATTGGCTTGTTGAACATTGCTTTTTTTTTACTAATTGCTAGACTTACTAAAGGTCTGTCACTGTGTAAAAAATATAACAATTATTGCAACTATTTCACTAAAAATTTTCCTTTTTCCTATGAACAGATTGCATTAACTGTCTGGTCGCAACATACGAATTTTACGTGTCAAAACTCAACCCAACAACTCCATACCTGTGACAATGACCTAAAGACTCTGAAGTAAGCTTTTCACAACCAGAATGGTACCAAGCAAGGCGAGTGGGACACAATCCTATTGAAGGTTTCATGAAACAATTGGCTGATGATGCCGTGAATACATCAACCACTCCATAAGAAGTACTTGCATCTCATGTCTTGATAATAGTGGTTTCGAAGCTGACCATATCACTGCACTAACTAGTCATAAATCAGAGAGTACAATTAAAGAATATTCTGTCAAATGCCCAGAAAATAAAAAGAAACAAATGTTTGATGCACTGGCAATGCCTCTTCAAAATCCCAAAAAAATCAAACTGGTACAACCAACTTCAACAGTGTCAAATGTAAGTGAAGCTGCATTAGTACCGACATCAAAGACAGAAGATTTCACATTTAATTTGTCAAATGACCAAAACGATATACAACTTGGTAATGTTGACTTACTTGACATGGACCCAAATGATGACAAATTACTGTCAGACATCCTAACACAGACTGAAAATTACTTAAAAGGCAACGCAACTTCAGTAAATCCTCAAACAACAGTCACTGCAAATGTTCAGCAAACACTCTGAACAGACCAATTCCTGTCATACCACATATGTATTTCCCAAATTCAAATGTCACAATCAACTACAGCTTTGGTAAATAAATTCATCAATTTGTGCCAAATATAGCCAAAAAACATTTATCTACAAGTACATGTATTTAATATTTGTTAAACAGTTGGAAAAATTTGTTATATTTATGTAAATATGTTGATTTTCTATGAGATTATTAATAAAGTTGTAAACAATTCAAGATGCCTCCATTAATACCGCAGATTTTCATTTTCAATTAAACTAGCATACCATACACCAAATATCCAAGGCCTTTTCGGTGCATGAATTAGGGCCTGTTTAAAGCTCCCCACAGCCACTGATGTGTCTGTGGTGTAATGGTTAAGGAAGTCAGTAAATTAATCAGGATGTCTGGGATTCGAATCCCACTTTTTCAAAATTATTTTTGTCAAATTCATCTAATTAGATGAAAAAATTTTGAAAAAAAACCTCGAATGTGTATGTCTCTTTGGATGAAAATCCACGTAGCGTCTCCTGTTAAAGACGCCAGAAACCTCTGGGACGTTCGATCTTCAAACCTTTTCCAATGACAAAGTCGTTTCGCAGGTTGAAATTCTGAAGGTGGAGTCACATTTAATAAAGTTATTGTTACACTTCTGTTGTTGGTGTCAATTTCTCAATAGAGAGTGTGACTGGGACTCATTTTTACAAACTATCTTTTCTAGTACTAGGAAATGCCTTTCGATACTTTAGATTCGTCCAGTGTATCTGTCGTAATCATCAATTAATCAAGGGTGTCTGGAGTGAAACGAATTTCAATGGGGTTATCCGAAAATGAAACAAAAGTTAGGTCAATTGAGCAAACTGATGTTACCCGTGTCTTTCTGGTGCTGTAGTAAAAAATCTGTTCTCTTACATATGAGGTTACAGGTTCGAATAATGTTTTACACACTGCGGATACGAACTTTGTTAGAGACTAATTTCCAGAAGCAAATGTTGACAAAAATGTGTTTCCTTTTGAATAATTTTTCAAACAAATGTTTACAGTTGGTGGGGAATTTAAAATAGAAACATACAAATTTAATACAACAGTTGCAGTATCTCCACAGGAATCAGGAAAATTTATGAACTGGAAATTGTGCTTGTTGAATTGTCCTTAATTTACAAACAGCATTTGAAGTTTTGTTCAAATTTAAAATATAATCATTTTTAGATGCTTGATCATTCCCAAATACATTTTCAAAAATTTATAAAAAAAGAAAAAAAATTCCCATTATCAAAATTTGTGATGGCATTGTCGGTATCCACACGGTGATTTTGTTCCAGTCACTAAACGTCATTAATGCCTTTTGTAAAAATGATAAGATGAAGAAAAGCTGGGACATTACTATGGAGATAACGTAAACACTGGATTTTAAGCTGTTTACAATACCCAAGGAAATATTGTTTATTCAGGTACAAGATTGCAAAAAATATGCAAGATGAAACCAAGATGTTTGTTTAGTGATTTACCACAGTTTCATAATACAATGTTTCGTCCTCTTTGTTGTTTTCTTCGCCAAACGGAATCTCTCACAAATTATCACAAAGGAACTTTTTTCTTTACATTTTCATTTTTACCAAAAATATGGTGGACACAATTCCTTTTTATGTGGTCACTGATACCCCTGTTTTGGACTTCTGGTAATGCTTGCCCTGGGTTTCAAGGGATGATCTTTCACTTTTCTCACATGCGTGCAATGAATTCCTCAGATTCACCTCTGGTAGGACACATGCTGACTGTATATTGGCCAATACAACAGTCAAGCCTTTTCGACCCATAGATCTATACTTATGGACACATATCCACAAGCATTGGGGGGGTCGAACCCATGTCCTGGTATGCCACAGCAAAACGCTCTTAACCATTCGGTCTCTCCGGCTCGGCTTGGAGTGAAGGAACTTTGCTTGGTGACCTCGTGATGCTTGTTTTTTTCTTAACGTAAACTTTGATTGCGTAGTCTTGAAACAGTACAGTGTGACCCCAGTTTCCCTTCCAACAGAGCACTTGTTTTAATGTGACCTTTGAAAAGTATCATATGACCTTGGATTACATTAAAAAACAATGACTTATGTACCGTAAACACTCAATCAATTAATAATCAATGACCGAAAAAAAACGACCAATGAAGTAATTCTAACAGGTCGCCTATAAATTATTCCAATGACATCTGGAAGGTGTAATATATTTGCAGTTTTATAATCTAAGTAAAATGACTACCACCACGCAGTCTCTTATTTTCCCTGCAGTAGTAGTTTGCAGTAGCTGCAGTAGTTTGGCGTTATGAAACCTTTTACCGAAATTTGTTTAAGGGTACACCACAGAAAAGAATCCGCGATTGAATCCTGAGTGAACCTTGTACTTTTAAACCTTAAGTCCTTAGCTTTACCCATACAAGTTGCTACTTAATCACCCTGTGCAAAAATATCTAATTCTGACTGGTTCGTAATGTAACAGGTTGAGAATTAACTCGAGCGAAAGCTTGAGGAGAGGAGCGAAACCGCAACTGTATTTGGCTTCCGTTGGCCAAAAGAGCGTCATTCCGTGTCTCAAACATCT
>JBCAUG010027420.1:0-10414 GCA_038406175.1 Haplosyllis leylae
CATTTTGTCAATCCACAGAGGGGGTCCCCAAGCCAGGTCCAGCCGAGAGGCGGGGGGAGTACCCGGGGGGGGGATACCCGAGCCAGGTCCATCCAGGGTGGGTGGGGGGGGGGTACCTGAGCCAGGTCCAGCAGGGGGGTACAGAATTTTTTTTTTTGAATTTCTTTTTGTTTTTTGATTTTTTTAAAAATTCGTTTTTGGAAATTATTTTTGGGGGACATAAGTCCCCAGGGATTGGTTTCCTGTGTGGTGGGCGGTATGCCTCTTGCGTTCACGCAGGAGGACTTTCTTGTGTTAATTGTTTGATTCAAATATTATTCCTGATTATACTCCTATTGTTTGTTTTATTCTCAGCATTATTAAATTTAGTCATTACATTTGAAATCATTTCGCCATTCTAAACTTAATCTCAGCTCGCATGTATACCAAGAGATTAGAAAATAAAGTTGAAAGACAGATAAAGAAAGACTGGCTTTTTAAGGTGAACTTTAAAAAGGGGAAAACATTCTCTGAGTGGACATAAATTGTCCCAAATACCGTCTGTAAAGGGAAATGTCGTTTCTTTAATTGCAGTTCACAATGGAAACTCTGGCTGGTTAAACGTGACGTTTATTCAACCAGGGAGAAAATTACAGCGTATCTTTTACGATAAACAGTCAACCCATTGTCAGAGAAATACTTCTATTACTCTGGGTGGAATGACACTAGCCCTGGATAGAGGTGCTGCATCTGGAAGCATTGCAGTGCGTACAATTTCACTTAATGATCACTTTTCATTCATCTGTACCAAAAGAACACTTTATTTCTCCATTTATATTTCAGTTAGGTTGATTTATCAGTAGTGATGTCCTATGACAGTACAATTTAAAATTTTTCATTTATTGTTGTGTACTTGCAGATCAGAAGTGACTGTGAAGATGTTACAGAGAATCTAGCTTTAGCTCTGTCTGTGTTAACTCTCTTTGTTCTCTGTGAACCAAGAGACAAAGTAACGCTCAATTCCGTGAGATATGCTGGGGGATATAAGTCGAATAACTACAAAGCAAGTACAGGTAAAGAAACCTGGTTCATTGGACAATTTCACAACTTATAGCATATTCACACTGCACGGGACCGGGACCGGGACAGGTACAGGGAATAAGATAGGAATTAATGGATTCTAATCTATTATAAAGAAGTGTTCACACTGATCTGAGATAGGGAAACGAACCAGACTCATTGTCTCCTATTATGCAGTCCCATTCCCATTCCTTGTCCCGGCCCTGGTCCCATGCAGTGCGAATAAGCCATTACGGGGGTTATAAAACTTGCTTTTGCGGCTAAATTCCTTGGCACAAAGCTAACCCCGAATTCTGCTAAAGCTCATGTATTGCATAACTTGGGATAATTTATCATGTATTTTCGTTCTACAGGAAGTAAATCCAGTTTTAACTACTACGCATCTTCCGAGGAGCCGCACCTCAGCTCATATTTCAGCTATGTGGGATATAATGAAGAAACTCCATCCAACAGCCACTTGTATGTTGCCTGCAAAGAACCAACACTATCATCAACTACTAGAGGATATCCAACGCTGTCAAAATCTGATGGCAGAGGTTAGATTTATGAAAGATATTTACAACATATGTTGTCAAGAGTGTTTGGTAAAATGTTGCCTTTTTCGGACAAGCTGTATTCGTTAATGCATTGTGAACATTATTTTTTTGCCAAAATTGCAAAAACTGTTATTTTAACTCCACTCTACGTTTGACATAAACAAGTAAAAACGAATTCCCGTGTTCTTGTAGATGATTCCGGTAGTAGCCTTGGCAACAAGATCTGTGATGAAAATTTCTGTCCTTGGTCATCCATTGATACAAGGTATCATGCTTAATAATTGATGAAATGATGATAACAAAAGTGAAATCTGAACTACAATATCATCAGAAATAAAGTTCCTTTCATTGTCAAAAATTTAACAAATCTGTAAACTGGGTCTGTTAAGAGTTTAAATAAAGAGTTTGCAAGCAAAGAAACTTTAAAAAGAAATGTTTCCAGGAGAAACTGAACAAACACCAGCTTTTTAAGGTTTGAACGTGTGGTTTAATATATTGTAAAAAATCTACATCGATGTTTCAGTTGAACTTTCTTCAGGATTTTTGATCTGAGCCAAAATTAAGACAGTTTATATAGACATTTCCTAGTTGCCTAGTTGCCTAGTGTCTGAGTTTCATAGTTTCCTAGTTATTTAGTTGTCTAGATGTCTAGATAGAAAAAAAAGAAATGTTATCTTCGTAATCTTTGAAAATATTCTGTCTTGAATTTCTACCTTTTATCTGAAAAATGTGCTGAAGCCAATTTTATTTTCTTTCATTTTAATACAGTAGACAAAGTAATAGTAGGTATGTAATTTTCAATAAATTCAATGATTGTTTTCTTGTATTGCAGCTCAAATGATGATAAACATTGCGACTACGGGACCTCAACTGTTACAACATCTTACACCTCCAGTTCCACACGTGACTACAGCTCCAGCAGTGACAAGCACACCTCCTGTGGATCAGACTGCAGATCTGGATGTGGATCTGATTGTAGATCCGGGTGTGGCTCTGATTGCCGATCTGGATGTGGATCATCGGACTGAATAGATCAGACTCGACAGAAACTGTTACGAAACATTCATTTTGTTGGAAACGCAATTGTACTTAAATTTGGTTCACAAAGTTAAATGTTAAGTAACAAGAGTTTTGACAACTTTCTGTGGTCAAGTGCAAAAACGTTCGTAAAGTTCCTTCACTTAAACTCAGGAAGACTTCAGGTCCGTATTCATGTAGAATACGTTTCTTAATGTTCTGGACAATCAGGTAAGTGGCGACATAGGGAGGGACCAATGACCAATTTTAGTCTCCGTTTTAGTTATGTGAAAGAAAGCGTTTGCTGCTAACAATAATGGTTAGAGGTAGCAGCGTCGCAACCGTCCATCAGTTTGGTACTAATTACTCATTTCACTCTTTGATTAAGTACACATGTACTTCTTCAATTTGATAAAAATTAAACCAGTGGTTCTACAGCAATATTTTTCTACGTTCTCAATATCATTTAACAAATACTTTTTAATAACAAATTACAGTAATTTTACAGCTAAAATATTTATCACAGAAAGTATTTTTGTTGAAAGCAGTTGAATATAGATTATCCTCAGTATAAACATTGAGACTGAGAACATCCGGCAGGCTATCACAGAAACATGCTCTATTTGTGTTACAAAAAAAGTATTTTATGCTAATAGAAGATAAGGGTAAAGATCTTTGGAGACGCGTTCCAAAAAACGTGTTCATTTATGCGAAGTTTTGTTGTATTATCTGAAGCAGCGTTTAATATGTAATCAGATCAGTCAATACATGTCAAGTAACATGTTAATGTATCTTTCCCCAAAATAAGCCAAGATGTCAAGATCTACTTTGTAACAAGAGAACCATTTCAATAATGTAATTCTTCTGCGATTCTGTCCATCACAATCACGTGATCAGTAATAAAATTTTAAATATAATATGATAATGCATCAAAATGTTTGTTTCCCAATTTGATCGAATTGCGAGATAATTCTTGTTTTTACTAGAGTCTAATTGTTCTAATCACTACCACCGCAGGATGCGCCACAACTCGCTCCACAGCTTGATCCGCAGCTAGCGCCACAGCTCGCTTCTGTGACGCCGTTGTAACTGGTGTTGTAAGTGGCACTGGCGCTGAAGCTTGCGTCGTAGGAAGAAGAGCCCAGGTCACCTCCACTGGCGTTCCCGTGCTCCCACGGACAAAATATCTCGTCTCCAGCTTCATCTACCGCTATATTGTCACTGGCCAGAAACTCTTGTTCGAGCTGCCCATCAGCAGCAACAGCCGTTCCTGAACTTACTTCGTTTGCTTCTTCCTTAGAGGCTAAATACAAGTGGGAATTGGACGGGGTCTCCTCGTTGTAACCGATGATGAGGAAGAACATAATGCGGCGGGGGTTGGTCTGGTAGAGGTAGTCGTGCGAAGCCGTCTGGTCGGTGAAGGGTTTACCGGGTCCGTAGCCTTTCCTTAGGGACTGAACGGTGACTCTGTCCCTCGGCTCGCACAGCATGAACAGCATCAGCACACTGAACGCGAGAGCCAGATTCTCCGCGACATCATCCGTGTCGCCTCGTATCTTAATGGTACCTGCCATGGAAAAGGAAGTTTTTGCTGCTAGATTTTGTGGTATATGGTAAATAGTCGATGGTCGTAAATTTCCTCTCACAAACACCCGATCTACTAGCTGAATACATTTTGGCTGAAGATGACCACATAGAAAAGTGTTTCCAAGAAAAACATGCTTTCGACTGCTGTTGGGATATCTGTTTGGATTCTAGTATTCTAGCATCTAGTATTCCGTTTTTTCCCAGACCACTTATTTTCAACCTTCCACTACACTTCAAACGAAATCATGATTGTTAAAATTTTTATGATCATCTAACGACATACCTTGTCTGACATCCACTTCCACTCCTCCCAGTTTGAACGACGTATCGGTACCATTCCTGTCAAACAGAGTGGCTGACTGAGCGTGGACCTTATCCCCGCGCAAGTTATAGTAGCGAATCTTCAAATATCCGGGCTTTGCTCTTCTGCTACCTGTTGTATACAAAAAAGAAGTTAATTTGTAATTGTTTTGATAACATTTTGTCTCACTCTTTATGCTGTTAAAAATCATTAAAGACATCTTTGACCTGTTTCCAAAATTTGTTTAGTGAATTCAAGGCAGTATTATTTCAAAAGTAGACTTGGATGAACAAAAGTAGACTTGGATGAACAGATCATTTAACAGTGTTTCATTTACAGCAAAGGTGCCATAAAAGCCACGAATGGCCCGGGATCAACCGTGAAGCCATTTATATTGTGGAATGCTACCTCTGCCGAGTTTTTCCTTTCTGAATCCAGCCCAGTAACCCTTGACTATTCCCCAGTCGCCTTGTGTGTTCTTGATGAGCAGGGCACGTTCTCCTAGCTTTGTCTCCAGTATCACGCTTGCATTGGGATTTCCGACCTGAAGAAGACGATAATAAAAAGCTAGAAATACAATATCTGTAGACGACACTGGCGTTCTAAACATTTATTAAACCCAGAAGCATAGCAAGTGCCTTCCATTGAGATAATCAGCTTGTCAAGTAGATCTGTTGTAATTTAACACCAATCATGTCGCAAAAATGTATCTCTTAGTACCATAAGAAAATGAGAATGGATTCAAAGGAGATCTGTCCTGTTTAAATCGAAATTCTATGGAATAGTGGCCGACTTCCAGTTTCGAAATATGCCAAACTCTTGGCACTTGACATCTAAACATCAAGGAGTGATAATTTTTTTTTTCATTTTACAGCTGTCTCAAATACGTCATCCTTGCATGGTGTGTTAACATTTCCAAGCACCAAGACCAAAACAGAGACCGATACAAAATGGGCTTTCTGTAAAAGTGTTCACACTACTTAGAGACAGACATCCACACAAGATTCTCATTGGGTTCTGTATTAATTAGTCGGTATCTGTGCCTGTTACGGCGTTAGGTAGTGTAAAGGTACCACAGATAGATGAAAAACCTAACACTACGAGTCGGCAATAATCTTTCAGCCACTGCAATAAACCGTCCCTTATTGATCGGTATATATAAGTAGAAAGTAGAGCCGTACTCGGTCGCTGACGTCTGTCGGAAGCTGTTCTATCCCGATGAGGTGCGACACGGCGACCATTCGCGGTCCCTGGAACACCTGCACCACGGACATCCTCAGCGGCAGCGAGTGGATCACCCGACATGTGAAGCTTCGGTAACCTTGTTCACTGACTAGTCTGAAAAACAATCGTGTTTTTGCCAAATATTTAGCTGCCAGTGGATTCACTGAATTTCACAACAAAAAAAAATTAATTTAAAAAAATAATTTCAGCCAAGAAGATTTGATCCTTTGATCTCTTCAGTTGAAGACCAACGCGATTACCACCATGGTAATGCAGTCATCTTCAAATGGAGGCTAGATTATGCATCATTCTTTCTGTAGTATTCACTGAATTTAGTGATTTCATTAAGTCTGATTCATACTGTGCGTTTTTACTGATTGCGACTGCGATTCTTCTTATTGCAATGAATAGGTTGTAACGGACTCAATGGAAGTGTTCACACTATCCAAATGCAACAACATCACCAATTCTTATGTAGCCCATTATACGCACAAACAAATCACAATCGCAGTTAGAAAATATTCGTACAGTGTGAGCGAGCCCTTACAGTGCCAATTAAATTATTGAAACTCAAATGTCTGAAAACAAAGTGAAACTTCTAAAGCTGTGATCACTGATTAGCCTGAAAAACAATCAAATTCTTCTGATTTTGAATTCAAAAATTCATTTTTGTTTGATTTGACAAGAAAAAGTTTTTTAAAAAATCCTATTTGATTTGAACGCACAACTGCTTTGTCTTTAGTGCTTTGCTACACTTAAATAGTCTTAATTTATGCTTGACTAGGTCTATTGGAATTCTACTAATTCATCTAATTGGGCAAATTAAAAACGAAATATGGGATTCCCGTTACCCTACTCGCAGATTAGTCTAAGAATAATATTTGATAAAACTGGCATTTTCAAAGACGACCATTTAGGACAAATTAATGTTTACATTTTTGACCCCTGTAATTTCCCTTTCAACTTGCACTTTTTAAGTTAAGGTAGAGTCTATTGTATGACTCAGCTTTCCTTTTTTGTGTGCTTTGTGCTATAACTAGTTTGGGGTTGGTGTCATTTCACGTTAATAGCATAACAAGTTAAACCGAGTTGAATCGTTGAGGCTAATGAATGACTCAGCTTTTCTTTTTATTTTGTGTTGTAATTAGTTTGGAATTAGTAGCATTTCACCTTTATTACATGGCAAGTTAACCCGAGTTGAATCGTGAACATTTTTCTATTTCCGTTTCTATTTCCAATTAATTCATGAAGTTTGAAAAGGAAACCTAAATGACGAGCATATTTTATTAGGGTAAACTTACTTGTGAGATGCGACTCTGCAGGTGTTTGATACCCCTGAGGGTAGAGTGGGTAGAGGTATAGGTCCCCACAACTGCTCTATGTGTTCGGGCATCGTCACCGTCTCAAATCCGTCCTGAATCAATTTAAAATCTTCATCCATTCTTTTCAGCTGTCAGACAGAAAAACACTGTGTATTAATCGATAACATTTCATAAGAATTTGTGTTTTTTGATATTAAAAAGTCAGTACTATGATTTCTTTCTGAATTTGCCCTTTCAGAATATTTAAATTGCTATTTGCAGAATTTGCTTGCAGAATCCAGGCCCTAGAAAAAGCATGATTTGCTCTTTCGGTAATCTCCTAATTATTCTGTAAGAATAAGATATTAGTTACCTGACTCAGTGCACAGTGAACGTAAAGGTGACAACATGGTTCCTGTCTCGTATCCAAGATGATTTTAGCCAGTTGACCATTGTCACTGCTGTTCTTTTCGGCAATTTTATGTATGGCATCGGACAATTCAATTCGAAATTCAACGTGATCTTTCCCCGGTAAGAGCCCTTTGAGCGCTCCTCTTTTAGTTATTTCTAGTCGCAGCATGTAGGTACTCAGAGAGTCCATATCAAACTGATATAACCCCTTTGGAGTTGGGATGTCTGGGTCCCAAACGTATGTTCCGTGTTCTGACTGCCTGCATTTACCTAGAGACTGATCTTGTGTGAGGTACATCTCACCATTAGATATAACGTCAAAATGAGCATCAAAGTGTGCGTCTTTCTTTTTGTCACATTTCACCACAATTTTACTGATCCTAAATCCGCATTTTTTGGCCATAGCCTTATCATATTCCTGGATGTTAAATGGATGGAGTTTTTCCTGAGGGCTAACACCTCTGTACATACATCCTGGACTAGAGAAATGGGTATGATATGTCTCATGCCATAGTTCCTTTGTTCTGGTATCAGCAGTGGCTAACCTGGAACCAGAACTTCGGTCCACCGAAGTGTCATCATGATGCAACAAACGTCCCAGGTATGCTTCAGTGTCTTTCTTGTAACTGAGTGGGCTCAGCATGTGAGTATGCCAGATCCAGTCAACATCATACATTGGCACGATGTATTCTCTGGGGTAAGTTTTCTTCAGTCTTGTGAATTGCTTGTATCTTCCTACAGCAGTTTTTGTAAACCTTTCATCCAAGTAGTGGGGCAGAGAAACATTGTAAAAGAAAGATTTCTGCCTCGAAGCAGCCTCTCTCAGGTTATAACTGGTTTTTGATCTGTATTGTAAATCCGCTTTGACCGTGCTGTAGTCCACATCGAAAGGCTCATCCCGGTATTTAGAATCCCAGACTCTCTTCGCTTCAAACCTCGCTTGATTCACGGTTGCAGCCGTGTGCAGCTTGTGATCAGGTACCCGTCCACAAAGCATTATACAATCTCCGTGGTAGTACTTTGGTCCCAGCATGTGAGCATGCCATATCCAGTGCACGTCAATCGGAGGCTCCAGGTCCTTGCCACCTTCATATTCTGCCACCAGAGGGAGCCAATATTTTTCGTATCTTCGGATGGCATTAAGTATCACATGGGGTGCGTGGAGCTGTGGGATATCCTCCACTGCACTGAGGAACAGTCTGTGCGCACGCGCACGTCTGGGGATAACAACTGATATCTCAAACTCATCTGAAAATATAAGATGGTCACACATGTTGCATAACTGCTTCTACCTTGAATGTTTGTGTCCAGTTGTTCAAACATAAACTATGGAAACCACATTGTAACCTTTTACACTTTCGGTTTTGAATTACACTTTCGACATGTAGAACGTTTTGTTAGTATAATGAGTCTATCACTACGTGCATTTGAACATGATTTACATATTCTCTGATAGAATACAAAATATGCTACTGGACCTTTAAAAGACCACATGTGCCTGCCAATACGTGTGTTCTTAATCAGCATTCATTATTGATAAAATGGTTTAAAGAGAAATAACATGGTGATCAAGATATTGATCACAGGTCCCGCAAAGTTATTGCATAGTTCATTGGACTGATAACAACATCGAGACCCATAAAAATAGTTCCTGTAAGCGTTAAACTGCAAATTTACTTCTGGGAAAAAACATTTTACAGGACGTAATCTAAATTGACGTCAATGGAATTTTAGAGGAAAATCTAATGACAGTGTTTGAACTGAATGAGAGATAAATACATTTCATTGGCCACACACGAAAATTGTGCGAGAATATCAATTGTTTCAAAAATGAAAATAGTGTTGGGAAATACATCTTCAATAATCTTTTAGAATACATTAAATATGACTTCATTTCTTACCTGAGGAGGACATCTTTTCCGAGAATTTGACTTCGTGTCTCTTTGAGGAGTTGAGCATTTCCTGGTCATCTAATGACTGGTACCTACGTAGCACCTTACTGTTCCCTCCACCACCGCTTTCTCGAAATGACATCATGTTTCGCTGCAAGTCCATTCATATTGCAACATTTAAAGTAGATTATAATAACAGACCTTATGTAGAAACCTGTCACCTGATCTCTATGTCTTTCGATCACCTTGAAGCGAGCGGTCGAATTTATCAGACGAATACTTCTTTATACAATCCTATTAAGTTTTAAACATTGTCAACTCAGCTCAAACTGTTGAAAGATGTGTCAATTGAGGCCAAGGCTGTCAGCATAAACGCCACGAACAATCGCAATATTAAGAAAGAAACCTCATATTGCCTGCCTTCCTCTCCATTTAAAATTTATTGAAGCACTCTTAAGTTTACCAGAACGGTAATATTTTCACAATGCAGTTCTTCTGAATTTGCATCGCTTCAAAGATGCCTTTATTGTACAATTTTAGTTTTAGTTGGAATATACAAATAAATACTTCCTTACTTTTTTTTTGTTGGAAAAGGAGGGAACGTATTTGCTGGTGAGTGACAGCTAGTAATTACTATTTATGGTTCCTGTACAATTACTGAATGGCTTCACCTGACCTTGACAAACCAGTGTCAATATAATGCATTCAGATTCACTGATGTGAAGAGTGCATTTGTATGTAAATCTTCATTTTTAAAGTATGAAATTTAGAATACGTTCTGTTGCCTGCCCGGGCTATGTGACTAAGCCAAACAAATAAACCTCGGGGTTTAAACACAATCGCAAACTTGAAAATATGGAGTTCGAGGACACAAATTGCTACCTCAGAAATAAAGCCTTACCCAGAAATGAAATTTTAATAACATGTTAAATTTGAAAACGTTTTACCTATTTCATTCGAATAATTTTAATGGAAAAAATACACAAAAATGTGCAAAGTATACTGTGGTGTACGTGAGTTGGTCTACGTGCAAGCCTTGACCATAGCATGACAGGCAATTTTTCCCCTTTTAAATTCATTGAAAGG
>JBCAUG010027431.1:0-10413 GCA_038406175.1 Haplosyllis leylae
GTCTGAAAATCAAAGTTGCTCAGAATGGTCTGAAACATATTCTGGTTTTGGAATTTTTGAGATCCGATGACATTTTCAAAATTTTGTATTTGAGCTAACAAGCATACATACATACATACATACAGACGCCGTACTGACCAGATAAGTCGCTCCGCTCGGAGAGGCGGCGCGACTAAAAATCATTAATATGCCTATGTTCACTCTGATAGCAACAGTAAGACTTGCAGACTTTTTTCATGCCAATAACGTTTCAGGTTTTGTGCTGATACTTCTCTTAATTTTTCATGTGGTATGTGGTATTAACAGTTCATTATCCTTCTCTTTCCTGATTTATTATATTTTTGCTTTATATTCATTAAACTGTTGGACTGACTCCAAAAATATCATCAAATACAATGTGACGGATATTAAATGACAAACTGTACAATCAATAGGATTCTTATTCCTAACTGAACATTTCGGAAAAAGATTTCCGTTCATTTTGAATGATTCGCGGCTTCCTTTAACGGTGTGTTTACACTGATTGACACCGAAATTTGAAATAGAGACCGATAACAGCACCGATGCATGCCAATGCCGTTTAGTGTTCTCAGTTTCAGTCCCAATGACCAATAGGTGTTGAACCCATTTCTCAAATCCGATGTAATTTCTCGGTCTCAGCCCCTGTCTTGGTCAGTGTGATAAAACCATAAAGGTTGTATTATGCAAAAATCTTCGCAACATGTCTTTCGAAACAAATGACGTCATTAGGACGTGGTATTATGATGTCGAATTTGTGTACTTTTGAGGGTAAATTTAATGGTGATGACCACGTAATCTCTCGGTTTCGAGAGACAATTAAACATACGCCTTTAGTTGTTTTCCTTCGTTTTCGAGTTATCGTCATTAGATGGATGTAACTAACAAAGCACGCAGTACCTGAGACAACGTAGATGAAAGAACTGTTTTCTATGCGTTCATCTGGCCAACTTTCCAGATGATTCTTTGCGATCTGAACATCTGGTGTTGTCGCATTGTCTCCCCAATCTAAGTCGATCGTGAGACTCGAACCTGGAAAATAAAGCAAGTGTGGCACCTTCTTCATCAGTTTACACCAACTGGGTTCAGGTTCTCCCTTTTCTCTACTTTGTGCGTGACCCTCACTGACTCTAAATTGCTTGAATTCGACCGATTTTGGTTCTTTTCAGTTTGGTATCAGAGACAATGTTGATGACAGGTCATTGAGAAAGAGACCTCACCTCTCTCAAATATGATTCCGAGCGTGTTGTTCTCCCCGCGACCAACGCTGGTGTCGAAGGGAGCAGGTGGGTTCCCTCCGGGCAGAAATTCCGTTAGTTCCCCAGTGGTTCCCGGGACTCCAGGAAGCAGCTCACCGTTCATGTAAATCACCAGACCCGCTATCGTCTCCTCAAACAGTAGTGGCGTCGAGTAACAGAGGTCGTTCAGCAAATTCCAGCAGCAAATCTCAACGTTTCTGCATAAGAAGGATTAATTCATGTTTTGTTCTGAGAAACTGGTCCCAGTTTCTAGCTTTTTTTCCTGTCAATAAAAGTAGCTGTACGGTCTTTGGTTTGAGCGATTGGGTAGTCCTACCGATAAAACGGCACAAAAAAGGGTCAACTATACCCTGCCAAATACTAGGTTACAGCATAGTAGGGTGTTGTGGCATAAAGATTTTTGAACAAGAAAGTCCTCCTGCGTGAAAAAACAAGAGACATACGTACCCTGTCCTGGTTCTGGCTGGGGGTGGGGGTAGGGGGGGTACCCCAGACCTGGTCCTGGCCAGGGGGTGGGGTGGGTTGTGGTTTTGGTGCCCTGTTCTTGGTACTGGCCAGGGGGAGCGGGTGGGTGGGTGGAGGTGCGTACCCTGTCCTGGTCGTACGCGGGCGGTAAACATATGCTATTTGTACTTATCAAGGCCAGCATTGATGGATAAAATGACCACACCGACCTTTAAATTGCAATCTAAAAGCGTCTGATTTTCATGTTATGAAAATGTAAAGACAGCTCCAAACCTGTTGTAATCAATGGTAAAACCACTACGTGCCAGTGTAAAAACGGGGTTTGTTGACTTGATAGCAACAAGGCACTTTCATGAAATGATAATGGATTCAAAACCTTCAAAGGGAATGATTCTCTTCAGGGTGTTTTTTTTTTTGTTTTGTTTTGTTTTTTGTTTTTTGTTTGTTTTTTTTTTGTATTGAGGATAAAGGAAAAACCTTACGGATTGCCTGTCGTCAGAGAATCAGCAATTTCATCCAACTGCACGTGTCCGTTGAGGGCTACCCTGTCGTAACTTGTGACGGTTTTTTCATCACCGTTAAGCGTAAAGTTACACGTTGCATTGGTTCCAGCGCCAAGTGTGAACGGAACGGAAACATTGCCACTGTTCAGTGTGAAGTTAAATCTCGTAACCTCAATATCTACCACTTCATTCTGAGCTACTACCTGCAAGACACGAATGAATCACGCCTTTTCCATCATACTACGTTATGTGTTTTCATTTGCACTATTTATGAAGTTTTCAATGCATGTCTCACTTTCATAAATATAGTGGGGATTTTAAAAATGGATCAAAATGGAGGTGTTTTGGTGGAAACGGGAATAAAAGTTGGAAGCGTGAGATATTGGGATGAAGCTTATCACGCGTCTTTTTCTGCCCTAAAATAACCTAAAATGATACATGAATGGTCCAACTGACCTCCACAGTTTGTTCAATATCGCTGACGTTGTTGTGGCAGGTTACGTGCACGTTGTATACCCCTTCATTGTTGAACGTATGCTCAATGTCGGTGGCGACACCTCCCGGTGGGGTGCTCAACACATCCGTCACCTCCGTGTTGATATCGTCAAAGTCCCAGGTACACGTGAAGTCAGATCCTATTTGCAGTGAAGTTTAACAAAATTATTACGTAAAAGGCAGCTTGAATAGTTCCAATATCCGACCGTTTTCTCCCAAGCAAACGCACAATAGGTAATTAAGCATGAAGTAGGATTTATTTTTATCTGATTCTCACATTAGGTATGATCTCAACGAAGAAGCTGACTTATACGATCCAGCAATACTAACGGCAGAATTGTCAAAACTCATTTGTCGAGGCTTCATAACAACGCTCATCATTTCCTGTGCATAAAAGATGGACAAAACAAAGCAGGGAAATAATTTACCATTAATGAGCGTGAACCGAACGTCGTGAGTTTGACCGACCGTCGCGTACAGCGGAACGCTCTCAAGGGTCAGGCCCAGCAGTTCGTCTTGTACCCAGACAGATGTTTCGTTGAACTACAAAAAAAAAGACGAGATTTAAATCTAATTTCAAATATGGCGGAACATACCTTAGCGGGGTATACAGTAGTAATTTAATATGCGGAAAACGTGGTAAAAGTTTACTTCGCATTCGGTGTGATCATCTTTAATGGCTTGTTCACACTAGGCGACAATCAATGCAAATCCAATTTAAAATTATTTTATTTATTTGATGTCTACCACCTATTTGCATGGTTCCACAAGAAAGACAGTTTTTGTTTCTGCTCAATACAAGCAATCCTTCATGATGTGTTCACAGTTAACAAAAGCGAATATGAAAGCTAAAAATTCCCAGGGTCATAACTGCCCTAAATGTTTAATTATTTTGGGGCGAAAGCGAAAATTGTCTTTGATCTTTGTCACTACTCAGTACAAACACATAACTAGGAAAACTATGTGTCCATTCCAAGCAACTTCCCTTTTCGCTTTCGTCCAACATAAATGCATCCTCGAAGCAGTGAATTAAGGGAAATTTAGTCAACTTCATTTGCAAAGCGAAGACAATGTCGAAGTAGGATGTCCTCATTAGATAACATGTTCCCATAAGGTTAACATAAGGTTGTGCAATGACCCGAAACCATGCTTTCCAAGTTGGCTACTTTTCCCTATATTCACTGAGTCGAAAAAGGAGCAGCACCTAAAACGCGTCACCTTCGCATTCGTTCTCGCTCAGTGTAAAACTATTAGTGGATATGTGCATCACCTTTGAACTGATCCCGTTTCTGGCGGTGACGTTGACGGTGTACTGTCCCTTCATGTTGTACGTATAGTTGGTGACCCTCTCCCTTATGGTTGTAGCACTACTCTGGTCTGCCACGAAGAACCAGTCATAGAACACCTCGTTTCCTGTAATAATAAATTCAAAGTTTTAAAACTGAAATGAGTTGGTGTACAAGCACGCTCGCGTGCAATTACGTAAGCGCACAGACAGGGGGGGTTTACAAAACGTCAAAAATTGAAGGTGTCCCTCAAAAATACAAAAAAAGGCAATCGACACCGTACTGAAGGATCATTGCACATAAAATTCAAAGTATGACTACAAAAACTCATCCAGACAAAAAAGACATCGGGACAGACATAAACGTTGGTTTACAGCAAAGGATAACTAATCAATGGGTGATATGGTCTTATTTCTCCACGGCTTTTGCGCAGCGCTGTTCGTAAATCTATTTCTGCACGTTTTATCCTTTTCCTTTTTCTTATTTGGCAAAACCAACATAAGTACGACACATAATATACACCACGCTTAACACTTTAGATGGATCAAATTATCAATTAGCGCGTAATAAAAAGGCTATTACACTGAATTTAGCATCGATCGACCCGTCTACGTGTACAATACAATTAAAAACCGCCATAAATCGAGTGCAAATATAAGCCAACCAAACTTCGCGATTAAATATTAAACAACGTCAACAGCGTTAATAACAAACGATCCTTTTTCGCTAATGCGCCATTCTAAGGCCCAATTCACAATGAACGTCTGCGTTTGCAAATACGCTTTTGGAACGTTGCGTTAAGGTGTAAATTCAATTGTTCTCAACTTGCTGCTGAAACTCATTCACTTCTTAAAATTCTGATTCGCTTTTTGTGTGTTTTAATTGTACCAGAAAAATTGTATTGAGCTCAACATCTTCTGTTGCTACAAAAATACACTCAGTGTGAATGAGACCTAAATACATTGATGTGTAAATAGAAATATGTTCTTGTGGAGGTGGGCTGATTTGAACATTTGTGAAATGAAATATATCGAAGAAACGTTGGCCAATGGTTAATTTTTTTTCTGAATAGATTTAAATACATGACATTCAAACATTTAAAACTGATTACAAAATGGAGGATGAAATAGACATTTGGTTAAAATGGGTCAAAATTGACAAAAACGACGCTGCGGATTCCAGTGCAAATAATTAACCATTGACGTCAAAAAACATCGATTGTCTTCCACACCAGTTTGCGAGTGTAATCGCAAAAAGATTCATTACATTGACGAAATCTTGTATGTGAATTCTGGTGCGTTTGCAAAAAAAAAAAAAAAAAAGAAAAAAAGAACAATCATAACGAACCGAACTTCTTGTTTCTGCCATTGTGAAGGGAACTTTACACAATTTTTTCTTAATTTTTCTTTAAATACTATAGAATAAACAACTGACACTTTCTTTGGTTATTGGAAACCCATGGCTTTACCTAGATTCTCCAACAATGATTCTGGAAAGGGAAATTCACATTAAACGACGGCAAAAGTGATCATCAAAGAAAACCTATTCATGTACCAATAGTAAATACTCAGGCTGGATGTGAACATCCATTTGGCATTTTTAGGAACCGTTCCGAAAACAATATAGCTTTCGCTCAATGTGAATAATCCCTAAAGATAATTTGAAGCAACAAAAAATCGACACCATCCTTGTTCATTCTTACCAGGATCTGATACACCTGTGTATTTTAAGTCACATTTTAAAAAAGTTATGAGGGTAAATTTACATCAATAAAGCGAACGCGCAAGCGAACAATCTCTTTGATGATCGCGCCGCTGAAATAGAAATAGCACGTTAAATTTCCGTAGAAACTATCGCCTTCACTTTCACTGTAAATACAGCATAGGATGCATTGATGCTTGCGCACTTTCAAGATCTTCACCACTGTCTTCAAATATTTTGTCCATTTTCCTGTACATTAATCGGACAAGTACGTTCACGCAGGAGGACTTTCTTGTTAAACTGCTTTTTTATCTCAAGAGGCATACCCCTCCACGTGCTGTACTATCCCGGGGGAGGGGGGTACCCCATCCCAGCTGGGAGGGTACCTCATTCCAGCTAGGGGTACAACATCCTGGGTACCCCCCAGCTGGACCTGGCTCAGGTACCCCCCATCTAGGGTACCCCCCCTGCCTCAGGTAACCCCCCACCCCCGGCTCAGGTAGCCTCAATGCCTTGGGTACTCCCCCCCCAGTTTGGGTACCCCTGCCTCAGGTACCCCCCCCCCAACAGATTCCCCTGGACATGTGTATAATTTAGGTACCCACCCCCCCCCCAACAGATTCCCCTGGACAGACCCCCTGGCTACGTGTATGATTTGGGTATCCTCCCCCTCCCTATGCACAGACAGAGTCACGCCTGCGAAAACATTACCTTTCATGTCGTACTACGTACGCGGGCGGTAATGAAAAGGAACTTTACTGGTGGCTGGAAGTCATTCATATACTGATGACTAAAATTACAAGTAACAACATTACCGCCAGCTAATTTGTTCCCGCCAAAAATCTAAAATTTGCCTGGAAAAACACACAAGCAAATATTCCAGTGATTCTTTTCCGAGCACCAATTAAATAAATGCTACAAACAACTTAGAAAAGGAACAATTTCACAAAAAAACCAAAAATCTTTTGAGTTCTCTAACATAAAATTGTTTAGGTTTAAGTGATAATATTTTAACATGAACGTTCAGAGAAAATAGTCCCTTGCTTTGCAAGAAATATGTAGAATCAACGTACATTAAAAATGACATGCGCGGGGAAAAGTGGGGCTTGGAAGTAAGGTGACTTTCCAATGATTTTTTTTAAAAAAAATTGACTTTTGAATTTCTGTGGTAAAGGGAAGCATCCCTGCCAGGGATTAAATTTTCTCTTTGCACATTTCCCAGTTATACATTAGTATCCCTCACCTGAATGCTCGAGGATGGTGAACGTAACAACCTCTCCGGTTTTCGCGAACCCAGGGTATTCCGTCGGCGCTGTGATCTCTATGATAGCCAAGTCGACTCCATCCTGCGCCTCTATCATAACCGTATCGCCCGGCATCGTCGCAGTGTTCAAATCATTCATCGCAGTCCCCTGTAAAACACAAACAAACCAAATGAGAAGAGCCTGAGGGTTTCATTACCAGAATTTGTCAGAAAAGGGTACTGGCTGCGGGATACTTTACGTTTGCCGCACATACAGAAGAAAATGTGCAATCAGTGGTAATAACTGGGGATTATCCAATGTAAACCACTGTGTTCAAAAAAATAAAATAAAATTTCCGATCAATGCTAGATTCATATCTGTGTTATGTACGGTTATGTTATGTACGAAAAAGTGATATTTATCTTCTATCACTACGAGCAATATCACCACATCCAATAGGAATGAACTGATACGTTTTGCGTTCTAACGTACCGTTACATTGAAGATTCCGGTCTGAGTGAAGGTGTGGTAGAGCTGAACGTTGATTGGTACGGCAGCAATGCCGCGCAGCTGGATCTCCGTACTTCCCGTGTTGTCAAGAGTCAAGGTGCTGCCCTCCGCCGGAGATGAACTGGTCTTGAATGGCGTGCCCAGGCTGGACGCTTGTACACAGAAATATAATTTTTAGTGAAGAAAAAATTACTTTTACACTGCTGCTCTTCCAGAAATGTCGGACCAAAATAATTAGATTCAGCGTTTCAGAACTGTGTGTATCATTTATTTTGATACTATGGGGATTGTATTGTGGCGCCTTTCCCTTACAACTACTTTATGTTTTAGGGTATATCTTATTGCAATTGCCTGCACCATGCACTTTCCCTCAAACTGCCACACAAAGGGACTCAAAAGGTCGCATTCAAATAGTCATTACACATCTGATCCTGGTATGTGAGACGACAATGGCATTAAATGTACATGTATTTCTCAAGGAAAAAGAAAGGCTTTCAGTTTGAATCTTAATTATTTGAAGGTGTGAAACAGTAAAAGGACTGTTGGTATGGCCCAGACATACCTCGCTCTGGAACCAGTGCTATGGTGGCAGATCCCCCAAATAAATCTATTCCGATAAAATCTCCCTTCATTACGTCCATCTGATCTTCTTCACTCAGTACAACTGTCACAAGACCTATAATTTTACACAAAAAAATAGATATAGATGGCATCCAAAGTTCTTTCAACTGTCTTTCATTGGCATCATTAGTAATGCGTACACGTCTGTCGATTTCTGCAACGATTCAATGATACTCAGAAAACAGCAGGAGTATTACAGTATTGATGATGTTTTCCCCTCTGTGCGAGGTCAATGACCTTTTTTGGTGTAATGCAATCTTTTGTGTATTTATTAACAATACCAAATGTTATGTTACAGTACTGTTGTATAGCTCTTTGGTAGAGCTATACCACAAGTCACATTACGAAATAATGTTATATCTGGTATCGCATGGATGGTGAGTACCATCTCGACGATGCCAACAGATACAGCTGAACCTTTTGTAAGCATTTTCTCATACATCTGGTTCATTGCCCTTAAGAAAAATTTAAACAATTCAAAAAACATTCCTTGTTTTGCTTTTTACCTGTTTTGGTGAAGGTGTGTGATATCTTCTTCTCAATCGTAATTTTCTGACCTATTTTTAAACTACCGTCGGATTCAAATCTGGATACGGTATTTTTGTTGCAGGTGCCCGAGAAACATCTAAAGTCCAAAAGATCAACTTTTTCTGATCATTAACTAACTTAATTATGTAAAGAATTTAAGAGTGAGAGGTCATTGTGTCTGTGTCTGTGTCTGTGTCCGTGACACTAGAGATCCGACACTGCGCAAAAGCGAATAAGAAAATGACGTAGCTAGGAAAATCTAACATACAATTCATACTGAGTTGCGACAATGCTCAAAGAAAATGTTAAATTCTCGTTCGTTTTCGGGCAGTGTTAATACACCCTTACACGGCTTCGTCTTCGGGCGCAATCGACGGTCCGCGAGGTCCGTAAGGACAGAACATATCACCACCGCATGTCCACTTTCCGCTCTCACAGGTACTCCCACTGCACACGTCTGTTTTATCAAAACAAAACTCATTTGCTGAATTGCAGCCTGGCCTCAGAACCTAAAATAAAATTCAACACTGAACTATAAAAAGACTCCGTAATTTAAATCATACATTTTATATAATTTGCGAAGCGATTACTTTTGCCTTTTAATAACTGATTCATTCCATCGAGTTTGAATAGTTCTATTTCAAATTTTGGAGGATGTTAAGGATCCTTTTTCAATAGTGTCGTTAATAACACAATTCTCTCCAACTAATTTTATTTTATGTATTCTAATGAGATGTTTCCCCCGCCCGTTCTAATAAGGATTTCAAGTGAGACATACCAGAAACGTTGCGGTGCCCAGGCTTGTGACGTGCGCCTGTATCGCCATGAGTTTCCCGGCACGTTTGAACCCGGACTGGTGCGGCACGTACGTGTTTACGCCGGTGTCGCTGGCTGTATCCGGCAGGCTGTCGTAGATCGTCGGTCCAGCCCCAATGTACGTCGCATCTGAAATTGCAATGTTCATTTCACACACAAGCACTTCGACCCCCACCCCACCCCCGCTCCCGGTGTAATCAACAGTGACTTGATTAATGAAGTGAAGCCAATCAAACATTTCTAGTGATACTGTACCCCTGCCATAATAGAGACTTCCATGTCCAACAGATATGTTATAGTGTGACAAGCATTGTGTGTCCCGATAACTACCGGTTCCCCAGTGCAATCCACCGTGACTGGATTAATTAAGCACAGTCAAAACAAACATTTCTGACAACACCATACCCCCGTTAAATGACGACCCTGATATCCAAAAAGGGATTTTATGTAGCGCAATTATGATTCAGCCTCGGTTCATATACTTGCTGTCAAAGCACAGACGGGACAGTGTTTTTCATTAATCCGATGTCTGTTCGTCAAAATCATCGTTTTTGTCTCCGTTTAAAAATAGGTCTAATGTCGTCCTATTGTACTGTTCATACATAGCATTAACAAGAATATCCTCCTGCGTGACCGCAAGAGGCGTACCACCCACGGCGTATCCCGACCGTGGCATTTCCTTTCTGGGGGGTACCCCAATCAGGTCCTAGAACAGTGGTATCCTCTTCCCCCTCCCAGAAAGGACCTGGGACCAGAGGCTGGGGAGTGCCCCCCCCTCGCAAAAGACCTAGGATCAAAGACTGGGGTACCCCCTGCCCATTGGTCAACGGACAAACAAACTGGAAACGTTACCTCGGTAAAAATATCAAAAGTGTCTGTCATAGTACGCTACCTATCGTATATATAGTGCAGCATAACATGGCAGCTTCAAAGCTGTATATTGATTTTGGGTTACAATAAAGTCTCT
>JBCAUG010027442.1:0-10413 GCA_038406175.1 Haplosyllis leylae
GGAAATGACCACACTATTCAAATCTCACTCCAAAGTCATGTGACCACCCTAAATTAACCAATCAGGAGCCTTGATTCATTGCTAGCAGATGATATTTGTGAGATTTTGTGAGATATTGTGAGATTTCACCCAAAATTTCTCTCCCATTTAAATAGCAAAGCTATTAGAACAGCTCTGCTAATTAATGCACCACATGAACATTTTAAAAAAAGTTTTAACGTGGCCTTTCCATCAGACGGATATTGACGGATTTAAATCAGACCTTTTCCTCCTCTAGTACGGCCCATTAGAGCCAATGATAATCAACTTCACATGCGATTTTTCGTTGGTATCCGTTCTGCCGTGCTGATCCCCCTTGAATACATGAAAATGTCAAAGAAACACATCAGTGTGATGAACATGAAAAATCCGTAAAATGTCAGAATCATGTGCTCCTCCACAAGGGTGGACAGGCGTTGGTATATTACATAATGCTTTCAGGAACATCATGGGCTCATCAGGCAATGCCTTTGTGAACCCGATTGTGTGTGCAGCACATGGAATGATCCTCCAGGTGAAATATTTTACTTTGATATTTGAAATAATATGAACGTTTTAGGAAGTTGAACAATCTTTGTGACATGCATCCACGTTTTCATGGTAAGTAAATCTGATAGATCTGATAGAAGTAATGTGCATTTTCAAGAATTATCACAATTTGAATTTTACAGAAAAGGATTATTCAATATTACTGACCCTTGCTAAAATGTGTACACTTCATTAAATAGTTAACATACATAATAACAAGGAGCAGAAATCCACGGCTAGATCTGTCAGATAATCTGACAGAAATGCACATCGTGAAAAATTAGATTATTAGGTGCTTGCTGTCAGGAATGTTTTGCAAAACATGTTGTTCATGAAACGGTTTGTGAACTGATGATCATAACGAACAAACTTAATCACCGCCATGCCACCATGGTTTTAAAACTTTGTTTTAAAACCATTATTCACCCTGGAGACTTGCATATTTATTATCTTCTTTTTTCAGCTTTCATAGAAGGTTCCTTAGCAACAACCTGCATTAGCTTCATCCTTAACTGGATTTCACTTGGACTCTGGGTGGCATTTATGTTGAATCTGGGATCCGAGACTGTGCAAAGAAAATTTTTGATAGGCTTCTTCATATCAGAAAATTTGATGTGTAAGATTTCGTATTTTCGTAAAACTTGGCAAATATACATTTAACGCCCTGACGGAAGAATATCCAATTCTGACTGGTTCCTGAATAGTTTTATGTTGTCTGTGAGAACATTCTCTTGTGGTCATTTTGAACACTAGATTCTGAATGAAACAAAAAATGGACATGGACAACCATTACAAAACAATTTATGAACCAGTCAGAATTGAATATTCTTTTGTCAGAGTGTTTGAGTTAAATAGACTTGGTGTCTCCTACTGGAAATTCGGGTTATGCCATTTATCAGTGTTATTGCACATTGAAAATGATAAAAACACAAACACAGGATAAGTCGAAGTGAAGCATTTAGCCCCATTCTTTTGGTTTTACACCTCATTTTTTGTTGATTTGCAGGGCTATCGATGCTTTGCGCACACGTTGTTTGGTCAATGGATAGAGGCATTATGGAAGATATGTTTAAACCATCGGAAAGTAAGTATATTTTTAATATCACTCTTTGATTTTGTGTCAAGTTATTCTATGAAAGTCGAAGCAATGAATTAAGGGAAGTTTAGTCAACTTCATTTGTGAAGCGAAGTCATTGTCGAAGCAGGATCTCCTCATTATGGCAATGAACCGAAACCGTGCTTTTCAAGTTGGCTTTTTTTCCCAATATTCACTGAGTCGAGATAGAAACTAGTTAAAGTTCCATTGCTTCTAGTCGCTGCAAAAGCAGAATCATTAAATCTTTCGTAGGACATTATTTATTTCCTTTCAGTTTATCATCAATTGTCCTGGTCCTGGGGAATAGCGATAATGGCCCAATGTGTTGGAAGCCTCCTCGGTATGATGGCTTTTGTAGGGATCAGGAAAGCCTCGAAACAAACTTGTTGGTAGTGAATATCATGTCCACAAGGCAATGTTAAAAATTGTCAAATATTTGGATAATATGTCTGCATGCAAAAAATAATAAATCTGTGTTTGATTTAATTAATAAATATGTCTAATTCTGTTCATCTTTGTGATAGAATGAAGCACGATGAAAGTTGTGTCTCCCACTCACAGTTGGCTCTTTAGCTGATGATCAAGAAAAGAAAAAAAAGAAAATCAATGAAAAAAAATTACCAAAGGAGTTAGGCCTCCAATGGTATATGAAAACAGTAATAAAATCAACATCTCTGTTAGAAAATCAGCAAAAAGTTACTTTAACTCAAGAGAAACATAAGTAGGTCACGGGAAACGCGGGTTCTATTCAAACGGAACTCATGACTTGTCTTGCAGAAAACATTAGTACTTTTTTTGGAAAATATTAAGTTCCTAAATCTATGTTTTGTGGATAATGACACAATCAACATTTCTGGAAGATATTTTACTTCTGGCGTCTGTAATCTGGAAAATAGATCAACAGTGACAAAACTGCAAAAAGGCAATTTAGGTCACGAGATATTGTTATTTCACTATATTTTCTAAAATATGGGAATTTACATACTAAATTTCCTTCTGAGTTTTCACCACCGGAAGATAAATATAAGAATTGAATATTTTCTCGAAAAAGTACTGAATTTTGACATTTTCTGCCACTCGAGTTTTTCACAAACATACAGAATTGGCAACAATGGCAAATTGTCATCAGAGGCTTTACAACATAAAAGCAAAAAAACTCCAGCAAAAATGTTACACCCAATGAGTATTGATATCGTATTGGTCAACCCAGTGGTTTTCTGCTTCCGCCTCACCCCCTCAAAGTCAAGGCATTGTGAACATTTTCTGCGTCCGCTACTAGAACGTAACGACAATGTAGTGCAATTATGACACGTCTCTATGGCGACTTTCCACCCGGCAAACCATGCGTCACAATAGATTCACTCAATCAAATTACGTCATAGTTTCGTGTGTTTGAAATGGAACCATGAAAATTGTCTGTGGAAAGTGGTAAGGAAAACACAGGTTTGCGATTAAAATACAACAATAACAGACAGAAATTAGATCTAATTATTTGAAATATGTTACACATTTTTGTAATGTAGATCAAGACGACTTTTCAAAGATGATTGATGTGGTGTCCATTGATTCATATCTTTGGTCTAACTTTTTAGATCCATCCTTATGTAGAATAGACAATCATGGCGGTTGAGCTTTTCAACTGTAGGAAGGCGTTCATCTTAACAACAATTTTGTGTACTATCCTGTCCATCTTAGCCTCGATTATCGCACTACTCGGAGACCACTGGGTCAGAATCCGAGGTCCGAACAGTACGGTGAGTTCTGGAACGACGAGATCAAGATCTATGTAGATCTAGATCTACCAGATCCAGATATCTAGATCCAGATCTACTTTCATGTCAGTTGGCATTGTAGCACAGTGCCACCATTACATCCATGGTTTGGACTATAAGTGAGTTCTAGGGTAATATATCAAACATACCTGTTGGTAGATTTGTAAGGGCTTCATTTTTCTAAATATTTCATTAACTTTTTCCACTAAAATAAACATCACAAAAATATAAAAGAAATTTCTGATGTCTTTTCTGAAAAATTAATTTCTTCACCTTCATCAAGATGCTGATTAAGCTTCCTTATGAAACTTTACATTTCAAATGAAGCAGATACTGGTAACCGGTGTAGTATCGTTTACCGACCACCCCCACCCCCCGTTTTAACTTGTCACCCTCCCTTAACCTTAGGGCCAGAGGTCCAAATCTGCTGGCTGCTTCCCTTAACACTTCAGCTCTCAGCTTAAGGCACCATTTCCCCTTCTACCTTCTTCCCTGATAGAAATATTTTCTTCCAAATATTTACAATAATTATTATATTATTTTACTTTTAACACATTTTGTATGTTAATTACAAGGTAATTTTTGACTTTTATCAATAAAAAGCATAGAAATTCATCATATAATATTTATTTTATTTTTTAAATAAGTTCCTCTTTGATTGAATGTACTAAATATCAGGCAGTGAAAGTTTCATGAGGTGGCTCGCACTCCTCGCACCCTTTGCATCCCAACCTTCTCACCCCTTGCACTCTTTTCACCTCTTGCACCCTTCGCACCCCTTCACACCCTTCGCACCAGATGTTACCTCTTTGAAGACCAAATTACAAATGACAAGTATTTGACATTGCATCATTATTTATAGTCTTTCTGGGGTGCGAAGGGTGCAAGGGGTAAGAAGGGTGCGAAGGCAATTATAAACTAGGTTTTTTGGTCCCCACCACACTAGGTCATAAAAAAGTTCGATTACAACATATAGTGGTTAGGTGTCCCCACCACCTGCAGGTACAAGCCCTATCTCATGTACAGTCACTGATCCACAAAAGGCCTTCGTAGGTCCCCACCATGGGCCAAAATTTCAGGGCAAAAACAGCCAATCAACCACTAAGGTGACTCTAACGAGCCACCAAATATACTAAAACATCAAACATTATGACTTTTTAAATAATTTAAGAAAATCAATATTTATGAAAAAATGGGTCCCACTCACAACAGTCAAAATAGTCCGGGGGGCCCTAAAAAGGGGGGGTCGGTTAAAATCACCACACCGGTCTATCAAATTCTGGCAGGATTTAAACCTTCACAAATGCTCTTCAGTGCAAAATAAATTGGCACATGTTGCAAAATCATTATTTTTATCGACGAGATGTGCTTTTTAGCTGTCAAACTGGTTGTGTACCCATGTTTGTCTTCTTTTAATTGATGCAACATTTGCCCATCATTGGAGTCCGTTTTATTAAAATCAGTAGGACCAAACCTGCTACAGAAGTACCTGCCACATGTCCAACATTTAGTCATCAAATGTTAAACTTTCTGTTGTACATAAAGAATATGATTGGTCGTTATTTCTGCTTGTAACGTTTTATTTACTTTTATCTCTATCTCATTCTCATCTTTCAGACCTATTACGGCTTATTTAGACGTTGCGATTGTTTTCCGAAGTGTTTTTGCGGCACTCAAAACTTTCCGGGTACGTGAACATCGTAATAAATCACAGATTTAGAGACTCTTCCTCTACTACACCCAGATTAATTACTAGCTGTACTGGAGTGAAGCCAATTTTGGCAAAAAAGTTGTGCAACTTGGGGATTTTGCCCTGCACCAGCTCTGATGGTTCCATGGTATTTCAATCGAAATTCTAATAGGCTACAACTTAACTTTAACTTCCATAAACAGAAAATCAACGGCATATAATATAACTTGCACACAAAAATAATCAGTTAGAATTATGAATTTGTCAAAAAAGTGTAAAAGAAAGATTTTAATAAAGGAATAAAAAAACAGTGTAGGCATAGGTGCAGCCTTACATCTGATGCCAACTTCTGCCCTGCAGCCTAACCACATATCCTGCTTCACTCCTCTCCACTACACACAATACACAGTTAGCTATCTGGGGGTAGTAGAGGACGAGTCTCTAAATCTGTGTTATAAATTAAAAGACAATCTTAGATATGTCACTGTGTAGGAAGTGTAATTTAGTGATCAATCTGTCGCAGGTTGTGAAAATGTTCCATCTAATCTCATTGGTTGCCATAAACTGTGTTAAAATCTTAAAATTACTTGGACTTGCTATTTTCCTGAACCACAAATGCATGCACCAGTCGGTCACATCATCACCAGCTTCTGTATCGTTCAAGCTGTTCGTGGGTATTACAGAGTTTGCAATTGGGTTTTTCCTTAATTCAAAACCAATGTTATCATCAGAAATAAGGCTACAACTAGTTCTTAAAATATTAATATGTATAGTTACCTGATTATAAGGAGTAGTTAGAGAAGAATAATAACAGATAGTTCGATTATTATTCACAATTTCATTTGACTTATCAAGTTTGCTCATTTGGTTCATTTCCTTCATCAAATTAATGGGAGGTTCTTATGCTGATGTATACTGACGGTGCAAGGTCTCAGATATGGCTGAGACTGTGACGAGTAGATGAACCTCTGGTCCGGGTAGCCTCTTGATGGGTCTTATGCTTTGTTCTAATGATGAGCAAGAGTTTATCTTCAGTTTACCAGTTTATTGCTGTACTGTACAATCTACTTGGCATGGTAACTCTCAGGTCTAGGCTCTATGGCAAAGTGGCACCTGGTGATCCTGGCTTGAGGCTTATGTCATGGTCGTCTCCCTGCACTCTAGTGTGCAGTGCCTTAAGTAACAGGGGCATCAGATGGTGATTGGCTACAGTGGGTGAGTGTTGGTATTGGCCAGACACTAGGGTGGTTCCGTGGGGCTTCACTGGTGAGTGTGTAGTCGACAGCAGCACGGGACTTGGCACCGTGCAGTAAGGGAAAACTTGAATGTGTGAAATGTTGGCATAAAAGGCTTTCCAAGTGATGGCAAATATTGATATGTGCCAGTTAGGAAATCCTTTAAAAACGGCAATTTAACTCAAATAAGAAGGGTTTTAAAAGTACAGTAAAGGGACTCACACAACATAGATCCCCTGACCTAATCCCACTGGAATCCCCTGATGCATACATTGATAACTTGGTGTTGCTTGTGTACAAAAAAAACGCGACAGGGACACCCTGCAGGAAGTTCAGTAAATTCTGCCATTTGCGACGAGATCACTAAATTCTGTCTCAATGTAAGTCAATGGGAGTGCTGGTTTTCTTGCTCAATCTTGGCTGAATATCCACAAATATCAAAGTTATCCAAAATTTTTCTTTTATTTAGTCAATATAGCCTGGATATTGAAAGATAATATTGGCAACAATCATAGATATCTTTGAATTTTCAGAACCATGTGTTTTTTTTAGATCGGTAAATTTTGACCAGTGGTGACAAACAGACAATATGATGAGTTTTCGTGAAGGAATATATAAATTTATTTCCTGAAGCGATCTGAAAGTGTTTATACCCTGAAGGGAATAAACACTTTCTGATCCCTGAAGGAAATAAATTGTATATTCCTGATCAAAAACTCATGATATTAAGTTTATAATCAATGTAAGTCATAAAAGGAAATATTAAAGGAAAGGAAAGAAAATAAAAGGGAAATAATTGTCAAAATTTACACTTTTCATTGTTTACATTTGAAAGGTATACCCCATAATGCCATCATAGGGAACTCCAAGTGTATATCAGTTACATGGATAAACTAAATTTTGTTTATCCATTATACGGATAAATAGCTCCATTAATAATAAACCAGTTTGATCCAGTTTTAACCAGTTTATACAGTCAGTACATTCTGCCTAAGAACCTATAACTGTCCACACCATTGTTATTCCCATTGGGACTAAATAAATTTGAACTAGGCAAGTACTCTGAATCAGTAAATTCTGTCTAAATCTAAAAACATTAGGTGGCAGAATTTGCAGTCAGAATTTATTGATCCTCTGAGTATTTCTTGGATATGTAGCCCATTTACAAGCTGAAATTTTGAAATATGACCATGTATCTTAGATCTACTCACTAATGCATGTAATTTTATGTAGGAATTAATAGGATTTGATCACTGGCTAATTCTGCATGTGTTGAAATATGAAATTCTCATAGACTTCGCATTGGAGCATTGAAAAGCATCTAGACAGAATTTACTGAAATCCTCTCAAATTGCAGAATTTACTAAACTTCCTGCAGGATGAGGGATTTAAGAATTCGGCAGAATATTTGTTTGGACTGGTACTCTCAGAAAATTATTGACCCATTTGCTAGTCTTTTGTAATTTTATACTCAAGCCTTGAAACCTTTATTTCAGTTCATGCTGCACTTGCTTTCACCGGACTATGTCTTGGAATGGTTTTCAATGTTGTTGCTTTCTGGACAGCCTTGATGTGGTCGATCGATACTTTCACGTCTTTTGTCCGGACCCTTCTGCTGTACACAACTTTTGCATTCGCACTACTTGCAGGTAAACAGAAGATTTTTCATAATTATTAAACACTCCTCTCCATTTTATGGGGTTTTGGGCGACGGTCTTCGTGTGACTGGGCAGATAGATAGAAAACCAAGCATACAGACAGACAAACAGACATACTTGCCTTTTAACTTTAGTCTTTTAAATCTTGAAGGGCTAATTTTTTTCCTGAGGCTACTCCTGGAAACATCAGCCTTCTGAACTGCATTACGTTTGCGAATGAGTGATTGACTGGCTCCCAAAAATTGCGAAAACATTATTTGAGTGATCAGGAAGAATAAATCCGTATTGAAATATTAATTTCACATGTTTTCAAATACAAACCACATTTCTTCACAGGAATTTGCATATTAATCGGGAACGTTATGTTTGCAACAAAAGACAACAAAGGCTTACCGCCAGACCGTAAGTTTTTTCCGTGTTATTTTTACGATACAGGTTTTTCACATCAATTTTTTGCTAAACATCAATCACATTGATTACCCTTCTAAGATGGGTATCTTTGTTTCAAATGCAGATAACAATGTGTAAATATGATCTATACTACTGTCCTGATTTAATTTTGTCCAAAAATTGTCAAGATGTGACACCTACTTTATTTGAGTTTTTGGACCATATTAAATTCAGCAAAGTAGTACTGAATACTTTCAAAGTAAATATGAGGCGCGCTGGTGCCCAGTAAACAGCTAGTAAATATTTGCGCAGATATGTCTGAGTTGACTATCAAAATATTTGAGGATTAATTCTCTCAGTTACTCAGTGTACATTCTGCACATTTTAATTCTTATTTGAAGTGAAAATGTAAAAAATGAAGAAGATACAGCAGAATGTGTAAATTGATACGGAAAACCTGTATCGATCTGCTAAACAATGGATGCCAAACTCTTCCCTAGGAAATGTCCAAATACACCATTTCATATATTGAAAATGTTGTTTATCCTAAAAAAGTTCCTTTCTGGGACGTGTGTTGTATACTGTACAACAGAAATTCATCGTAAGAAAACAAGGACGTTGTGAATTAAGCTGGTATCGACAAGTTGTTCAAATAGCAACCAAGGGGATGTAATCAAATAAAACTAACGATAGGTTGCCATTCCTTTTTTGTGACTGATTATTGCATTTGTATGAATTGTCTAAGGTTAAGGCAATTTTTCCAAATTCTGATCAATATTAATGAAATGGAGATTTTGGCATTCGTCTGTCAGTTTGTGTTAATGAGTTTGGTGTCAAATTCTAAATTTATTCATATATTAATTAGTAGTACAAAGTCAAAACAAGACCTGGAGTACACATCGAGTACAATATTTTTTCATATATTATCATAAAATACTCCAATAAATTTGCAAGAAATTGTTACAGCCTTAGATAATTCACACAATTCAATGATCAATTACGCAAAAAGGGGGAAAAACAATCTGATCTGTATTTTTATTTGCGCGTTTTACTTTTCTTCACTTTTCAGAGAAGTACATGCTTAACTGGACATACGGCGTAGCTGTTGTGGCTGGAATTCTCAGCTGGATCCCTTTGATTTTCACTTGCTGCACGAGAGCGGCTGAGAAATGACGGCTGCGCAGACGATAATGGGAAAACTATGAAGAAATTTCGTAAATTCTTTGGGTGCGACAAGTTAGTCTACAGTACTCGTTAAGTTCGGCAATGAAAACATTTTCAGAAAACTTTCTAAAAAATATTCGTTGCACATACAATGGTTGCTTTCAATCATGCTGTAATATATATCAATAAACTTTTCAATTGTTTTCGTTTTAAATTATTAGTTTCAAACACAAAAAAAGACTGATTGAAATCGGGACAATGATCAATTATCCCTTTCGAGACTGAAGATGTCTTAACTTGATGTATTAAAACATTTTGGTCAGAAACACTCATCTCCGATTTTGAGATAAGATGCTTACCAACATTGTGTCTGATTCTGTAGTTTAACTCAATCGTAACTTTACTTTGAGAAGGTAGATGAAGAGATAAATTCGTATATAAAGAGATAAAGGAATATGGAGATGATGAATGAGATGAATAAATGAAGGGGACCCGAAAATATATCAAGCCAAATCTGCAGAAAACCAAGCCGAGTGGGGGGGGGGGGGGGTTACAAATCAAAGTTGCTCAGAGTATACTAAAAAGCATTTTGCTTTAATATTTGAAATCTGCTGAATTTGTTTAAATTCGGAAAAATGAAAAAAAAATTGGATTAAGGGGGTGCCTGCCCACCCCCACCCCTCCCCGATCGACCAATGTTGACAGGATTCCTGTCCAGAAATGCACAGTACAAACATGTTAGCTCGTGAGTTGGAAAACTGTCTGACAGTACTTGGCGAGCATTTCTAGTTAATTCTGATTGGTCAGCTTCAGCATCATCAATATTTTTTAAATTATCCTA
>JBCAUG010027453.1:0-24657 GCA_038406175.1 Haplosyllis leylae
CAGGTTGGCCTTTTTGCTACTTGCTACATGGCGGGCGGTATGCCTCTTGCTTCACGCAGGAGGACTTTCTTGTTTTATTTATCTTTTCATTACATTTATGGGACATTTCTATGGTATGCCATGGTCGCACAATACTACACTTGATTACTCAAAGGACCATTTACTTGCTCTGCCTCGTAGTTTAGTTTCAAGGAGTTCAATTGACCATGAGTGGTTCCTTTTAAAGGATCAGATGAAAACCGAATAACAACCTTTCATTCCTGACGATGTAATTTCGATCTTTCTGAAGGAATAAGAAAGGTTAACAACTGCTTAACTGATCACTGTCAAATTTGTTCATATATGTAAGTGAAAAGAGATGTGGGCGTTGAGCACCCAAGACATCAAACTAAAGCCTAAAAAGGACATTAGTCATTCAAAATTAAATTCTAGGATGGCGAACAGAAACATATTAAGAGATTTGAAATTGTAATTTGGATGCTAAGTCATACCAACGTTGTTTGAGGAGTCTTGGTTAAAATCTGCTTCGGTTTCGTGACAATTTCTAAATTTGATCTAACCTCACTTCTTCAATTACAAATCTCGATTTAGTTAAACTCATTTACTTCCAAGCGAAGAAAATACGAACAAATCAGTAGCAGTGATGAAATGCCCTCAAATTAGTTACGTGGCCAAATAAAACTGTCCAAATTTAAGATGAATTTCGGTTTGTATCATTTATATACTCCAAGACAAATCAAAAGAGACACTTTCATGAAACAAGCACATAAGAAGTAATTTGTTCCCAATTGGAGCTGGACCATTCTGTGAGGCAATATTGGAAGTGAGCCTGTGGCGGTGCTATATCATCCACAGTCCAATCTAAACTTTGTTCGGACAACTATTTGTTATTTGTCCTGGCTGCGGTAAGGAGACAAGCAATAAGCTCCCACTAAAGATGGGAATCTTTCTTAATCTAAATGCAAACTAGTCATCCTTGTTTACATTCACTGCTCAACGCTCTAGTCCGTACACTTGCTGTTGGCCGTTTGCATAGTGGGGACCATTGAATTTTTCCTTTACATGTGTTACATTTGACTTGTGAAATCACAATAACCATGCAGAATTGTTGTAAATGGGTTCAAACAACACCAAAGTTTGACTTCTTTAATAAAAAACACGTTTTTTTTTGGAAGGTAAATAATGAGAATTCGACATCATATTGCAGTATCCATTATTAGTCTTCATCTTCCTTACAGATGACATTTTCATAAAAATTCCCCTGATAAGTTCAACTAAAAGAGTACAATTAATTATGATCAATCCACTAATCAGATCTACTTTAGTTGCTATGTTTTCCACAATTTTCTAAGATTTGTTCACTGCTTAGACTACACTTCAATTCTCATTCTCTTTGCTGCAGTAAAATGTCAGGTCTTTTTTCGCAAATGGCATCAATAAAGCAGTTATGGTATCTTCATGTACGCAAAAAATTCTATGGTTCACACTTTGTAACCAAGGAGAATTTGTTGGGTGGGATTCCTTTGGAAAAGAGTAAAGTGACTCGAAGTGGAGGATAAATGCGAAGATATACGATATAGTTGCATGAGTTTGTCATCAAGTAGTATTACCAGACGCAGAATATGGGCAATTGAACCTCTCTTTAAGCTTGAACTGCTATGTAAAAGGGTAAGCGCTCCCTTGAGTAATCAGCCGTGGTATTGTACGAGTTTGGTGGTCAGTGGGCAGAACTATCGTAAATTACTTCATTCGATTCAGGGATGCAGAGTGCTTTCATAAATTTCTCCAATAATGCATAGAACTGTTTTAGTTTCTTGGAATTTGTGTAACATTCCATGAACCAAACTTCCCAACTTTTTCATGCAATGGCTCCATTTGGAGCGGGTTTTTTATCTTTTGTATATGCGGTAGCTCACAAAACAAACTCCAAAATTTGCTACGGAAATTGAGGAAATCAATGTGAAGTTCTTATTTCCGGTTACATTAGACTCAAACATAAATCAAAATGCCCCGGCAACTCCCAAATCAGTTACTTATCAGTTTCTATGGTAAACTGAGCAAGATAATTCCTGGACCGGAGGTGAATTACTTTGTCTGTGACGGTAATTACATCTCATTGAATCGAGACAGCTTGTATTAATAGCAGTCACGATGATGGCAATTTGTCTTTATTTATCTTTGGATTGCACTGTTTGCAATTTTTTCGGCATTTCGTGTACCGTCTGGGATACAAGGTGTTTTTTAATTGAAATAGTCAACCTGTCATAATTCACTTTAAATTCTGCTACACACTGAAATCTTGTTTGATACAGATTTTCTATAATCTTTACTCTTTTGTAAAAAAAATTAACAATTAACTTTTTTCTGTTAATTCTTCTTTTATTTTTAGAACAAAAAGTTACATGAATCGCCATGTGCGAATTCCAGAGGGTCACTGCTGGGTGGAGGGGGATCATTCACGGGTCAGCATAGACAGCAATCAATATGGTCCAGTAAGTTTGAAACATTTTCATCTTAATAAAAGCGGTATTGGCATTTTCTTGAGAACGTGATTTTTTTTTTTTTTTTTTGAAGAAGTCAGAATTTTACATCTGGATCCTTCAGTGTGCTTACTTGTTCTGTATCGATTGGTGGATATTTTGAATTTGTGAAGAATGATAAGTTTACTGTGTCAGTGAACACCTTTTTGGGATTTTTTGTGCTTTAAATCTCGATCATTCCATTTTCAGTTGCCACTTGGTATGATCAAGAGCAAAGCGACACACATTTTGTGGCCACCAAGTAGACGGCAACGACTGGAGCCAATGCCAAATAATGACAGGATTGTTTCTGATACTGAACCAACAACCGATCAGGAACAGGACGCCCTGTTGCTCATACCCTGTCGTCGTATGGATGTAGGTGGTGACAGTACGGGTGGGGTAACTGGAGTTGTAGTTCCTGTGGTAACTGCAGTAACGTTAGGAATGGTGTCAGCGATAAAGAACTGTTGGAGAAGATGATGACGAAATCGACGAAATTAATTGCAGTTTATTTTCCTGATCTTTAACCACAGTTTCTTATGGAATTGATTTGGTCAAATTTACCTCCAAAAGCTGTTCTGAAATGTCTTTAACATTTGACGAAAGTTTACTCATCTGTACAACTCGAACTCAACAAATTTATGATGGCATTAAAAATTACTTATTGTGACGACGAAGTCGCCAAAATTAGTTGGAGTTTCTTGTGGAATTGATTTGGTCAAATTTGCTTCCAAAAGCTGTTCTGAAGTGTCTTAACATTTGACGAAACCTTTCTCATTCCACCAAATCAATGTTTGTGAGGTCAGTGGCCTGAGAGACCGCGTGTACGGGGACCAATGGGAGTTTATCACGTGCAAATGTGCTTGCTTGTAATTCTGAGATTTTTAAAATCATTGTATAGTCATGCTCTAATGATTTTTAGCTAAATTATCTTAGTCCAAAAGGGGCAGAAATACAGTCAGCAAGGCATTAGAGCAAGTCAATGAGGTCCTAGGTTCTATCCCCACTGGAATAAATTTTTTGCTAAATTTATTTAGGGAAAACTCAAATATTTATAATTACATACAAAGAAAATTCGAGAGAGAACAAATATATATCAACACAAGTACGCCATCATTCAAATGTTCATGTTAACACTATGCTAGTCAAAAACAACAAAAGTAGGCTTAAAGTGCGTCATGGACTTTTACTGAACCCTTTGCACTTGTGCATTAAAATGGAACATTTTATCAACAATTTTTATGATTATTTGTTTATTTTTTCACCAAAGATTTCCGTGTTTAACTTGCTGTTCCATTGTAATCATTCACGCATCACAGTAAATCCACTACATTCTCCGTCGGAGAAAAATTAACCAAGGAACCAAACACATTTTAATACTGAAATTTTGACCAGATCGAAACGCTAATTTTTCAATCAGTACTACTAATTACTATCGCTAAAATACTAATATTCGTTTGATTAACACGTTTGCCATACAAGATACATTAACAGTAACAACACATGGAAGAGGATAAGTATTAAATATTCAACAAGAAAAATACTGCCCGGCTTGAGTACAAACATGCTGTAAACCACCATGCACCCAAGTCAGATCCTTGTATTTACCGGGCGATATTGAAAGTAAATACTACATTTCACAAATAAATTATGTTCAGGTTCAGGTTTCTATATGATCTGACTCCTAACAGCACCAATGAAACCAATCATCTGGCATTTCTTTCACGATAGGCAGAGAACTTTTTCAGTATTTTTTCCCCTTCAAAGCCGTCATGGTGTACACTATTCAGTGCTGGTCAAAACTGCCCGAAAGGCCATAAGCCTCTCGCGGTAAGCATTAGTTGTGTTAATGAGTTGAGCTTGCGCGACCATTTCCTTTCAGGACGACATGTGTATTTTATGTTAAAAATTTAAACTTGAAAATAAAAACGTCTCTACTATGCCCTAGCTACTGACGACTGTTGCACATGTAATATTTTCTTCACGGAATTAACAATGTTGTGGACCTGAACATTAGCATTCTCTTCTAACGTTTTGGCATAAGGCATTGGGATGTCCGCCCCCGTTACCCTTACAACTGGTGCATCCAGATAGTTGAAGGCTGGACCTGGAAAAGAGAAAGAAACTTTAGTTAAATCCAAAAAATATATACCACGTTGTATCGCGTTCACGACATTTTTATTACGTTTACATTCACATGATTATTTTGGACGTTACTTTGGACATATCAGGACAAGTTAACTACTTACTCTCCATAATCTTTGCTGCTATTTCAGCACCTACGCCAAACTGAGGCCATCCTCCTTCCACCGTCACTAAGTGGTTAGTTTTCATCACAGAACTGATTATTGTCTCTTCATCCATCGGCCTAATTGTTCTCAAATTAATTACCTGTAAAGAAAATCGATGAACCGATGAAAATTAAAAACAGCTCTGTTGAATTGACCATGTGAAATATTTGGGCGTTACGACAAACCATTGATAACTGGGTCAAAATATGTACCTCACAATCTATTCCAGCAGCTTCTAATTCCTTTGCTGCCTCCAAGCAGAAACCAACTGGGCGAGAATGTGAGACTATAGTGACATGCTTACCTACAATTTTAAATACATTGAATAGCGGCTTCATTCAAGGTTCCCCGGATTTTCTACTACACTCATCCGGATGTGCTCTCCATTAAGAAACGTAAACGTATTTATTCAAACAAATAATAATTTACATGACCCTTGTAGACAGATATATGATCTGAAAGGTGATGAAATCAACCACCTTTCTGTTATTTTGTTACTAACATTCGTATTATACATGTTGTGTAAATGTTGACGACTTACCAGGTCTTTCAATTTTAGCTTTCCCAATAGGAATAAGGAATTCCTTTGACATGGCCTCATCAGAAAGTTCCATACTCACACCATACATCAGTTCATTCTCCAAACAAACGACTAGGCAAAGATACATTTTCGGTGTTAATTTGTAAATTCTACGTCATAAGCAAAAGAAGAAAAACGAGTGTAAATATTTGATAAATTTTGTCGTTGTATATCTATTGCCATTCCTTTAACAAAATTTAAAACATTAATGGACAAATTTACCTGGATCGTTATCTCTAATGGCAGATTTGAGAAGGCCCTTGCAATCATCTGCTGAGTAAGGCGATACAACCTTAAGTCCAGGCACATGACCGTACCACGCCGCAAAACATTGTGAGTGTTGTGCAGCTACACCTGCTGCTGAACCGTTAGGTCCCCGAAATACTATTGGTACCGGTACCTGGTAAACGTTTCCATAAAATTGGATCAATTCTTCTCAAACTGATGCAGCATTTTACACATATCTCTACACTAAAGTGCAGTACTATCGATTTAAATAACTCATCTGACAACAAATCATTTTTCAGAAATTTACTTACAGTTCCTGCTGACATGTAAAAGGTCTTGGCAGCTGAATTAACTACTTGGTCTATTGCTTGCATGGAGAAATTAAATGTCATGAACTCGCAAATAGGGCGAAGGCCAGCCTGGAAGAAAAAAAAATTTATTGTTTGCAATCTGGGAGGAGGAAGACAATAGCTGATATTTGAGTCGTTTCAAAAACAAAATACGCCACATTTATTTTTTAAAAAATCACGAGAAATACTCACCATAGCAGCCCCAACAGCGATACCTGCGAAACCCATCTACAAAATAAAATCGAATACTTGTTGCACAATTACTAAACACTTACAGAACAAATGTCCAAAAACTAAAATAAAACGGATGCGCTTTGTTCAAAATCCATCTTACCTCTGTGATGGGCGTATCTATAATGCGCTTATCACCCCATTTCCTCCACAAGCCTTTGCTGACCTGTGGACATATTAAAATACATATTGAAATGCAAGTATCATTCGTATTGTTGACGGAGTTTCACAGTTACAGTTATGCACTGTGCAGTTACACGGACTGTTTGTGATTACTGAGCTGACCAATCACTCTCTGCAGATCCACGAGTTGTTAAAAATAGTAGATGTTCACTTTCCCAAGGAAGATACCATTGGTTACCATTCATAGAACTAAGATATTTTTACAGTCAGTAAACAATGAGTGTTACACCACCGTCACCGCCAATCTATTATCAATAAATAGGTTAAATTTTTTGCACCATCAAAGAATAAATTTCGAGAGGAATTACGAGAACTTGCTCACTCCTTTAAATTAATACCTTGTATGCTCCATCATACTGGGCAACTTCTTCTCCCATTAAAAAAACCTTATCATCGCGTTCAATTTCTTCATCCATTGCCATATTGAGTGCATCTCGAATGGTTACCTAAAAGAACACGTTAAAATTCACATTCTCAGTTCCCAAATTCCTGCGAAATGTCGTGTAAACAAAATAATCTTGAGTAATTGTCATGGCCCAGTTAAATCCACGAATTCATCTTTGAATCTGATTAAATGTACTTGCCGTCAATGTCACAGGTTTAATAGCAGTGGCGGATCCAGGATTTCCCGGGGGGGGGGGGGGGGTTCTCAAACCAATTTTTCCCAATAAAACTGCATGAAAATGAAGAAATTTTGGCCCAGAGGGGCGCGTCCTCTAGATCCGCCATTGAATAGGAAGAGCACACGAACACATAAATCTAAATCTAACACAACCCAGAGAGTCTAGCTACAGTTCCCGGACACAAGCTCGAATTTTTGTTCATAGTGCATAAATTATAACCTTTCAAATATCTTCCATAATAAATCTATGGACCTATATCATAGATAACCAGATGTGTTAATTCCCACTATACTCTTCAAATAATAATGGAGTAATCCTAACAAAATTGAAGGAAAAAAATTCCAAGCCTAATTCATGGACAGGGGTATCCAGTTCCTGGACACCTCAGGGTTCAATTCCTAGAATTCAAATATGAATATTTTTCTGCCAATTTTCAATAGACACATGCTTTTACTTATGTATTTTTTTTCTTTGTATTTTTAACTTGAATGTTAAAATTGTAATCTTTTTGGGGGAAATACCTAGGTAACTTTTTAAACTGTTTTCCCTATGAAAATAGTAATTCCACTTGTTGTGTGCCCAATTCCTGGACACAATGGCAAAAAATTTCCAAAATTAATATTATAAAGTAATTACCCTTGTTATATATATATATATAGCAAATTAAAATTTCTTATTGACAGTATCCAGGTTTGAGCCAGTGTACCTAGTAATGGGCTTGGGTGTCCAGGAATTGAGCCAATATTCTGATCATCAACCATGATGACATCACAACATTTTTTTGAGTTTCAGTTATCTGATTAATAGCCCAGTAACTGTAGAATATATTAAATGTTTTCTTTGTATTTGATATATCTATGCACTTATTACACTTGGCAAAGACACATGTCCAACTTTCCTTTCAAAGTGAAGGTAAAAATTACCCCAGATAGCAATGCTTATACTATTTTTTAGTGCCACAGCATCTCCTGGTATATGTGGTGAGGGCAACAGTGTAAAAATATTTGTATTCACAAAATAAATATTTGTGACATACTCTTGAAGACATTCGACATTATATTCTTGGAGATATTCGACATTTAACATCATAACGTCTGGCAATTGGGGGTCATTTTGCCTCTGGACCCTCTAGAAAATAAATTCAGATCTACTGAGTAACTGACCTGTGTGCCTGCAACAACCTTGCTGGTGCTAAAACTCCGACGACTTCCACCTTTTACAATATTCTGTGAGTGAAAGAGTACATGAAGAAATACCGTACATCTGTAAGTACCAAACCCAAAGACATTTTGAAACTGTTTCACAAAAATAATCATTTACCTGCAACAGTCCTCGGCTTAAACCCGCCATCTTGCCCGAAGGTGACCTTGTAAATCTGTCAATTTTAAACGTGTATTTTAAAAATAACCATGTACTAAAAATAAATGAGAATAATTTGTAGAAGAATGTGGAGAAATTATCGGACTCGCTCAAATTATCGGTAAAGACTGGATTTATATGACGCATCATAAAAATATATACAGAATTACTTCGGCGGGGCCAATTATTTTAGACTTAAATGTGGGGCTTGAAAGCAGACGAAGAGAGCGAATGCCCTTGCTTAACCTCTATGAGGCAGCATTTATTTGACAAAAGCCTTGAGTGTAATAATTAACAAAATTCATAGTTATTCCCCACAGGAATACACCAATCAATTTCCTCCCACTGTAAAGAGAGAGCCAACCCTGACTTAAATGCCCTTGCTCAAGAGAAAATTCACATCCAAAAGAGATGCAAAATATTTTTTACAATTAATATGACAATTATACACATGTTACATACAAAAATGTAGCAAAATTTTTATATTTTTCCTTTACAAAAGAAGTTTACAAAAGAGGCTCTAAGACCAAGTAACAACCAGGTACAGCATATGCAAAATCTTAACTGAACAATGAAATTACAATAACCAGATACATTAACCAATCAATTTCCTCCCACTGTAAAGAGAGAGCCAACTCTGACTTAAATGCCCTTGCTAAAGAGAAAATTCACATCCAAAAGAGATGTGAAATATTTTTTACAATAAATATGACAATTATACACATGTTACATACAAAAATAGCAAAATTTTTATATTTTTCATTTACACAAGAAGTTTACAAAAGAAGCTCAACCCAGCCATAAACAAATGCACTAATGGGGAATAACTAAAGTGCAAAAATGTAAATGAAAGGTTGACCTGCACATCTACATCCAACAACTTCATCTGTAGGTCTGATAAGAAACTGTATGTGGTAATCATAATTGTAAGTCTCATTCACACTGTATGACTCTTGAAAAAGTCTTGAACATAGATCTGATTCCAGTTAAGCTGAGCCTATGAGCTCTGATGAATTCAGGAGGGATTCTGCCACGAACAGCTAAATCATGAGAGAAGTTAATGTAGGCAGTACTCTGCTTCCAGTTGAAAACCTCCTTAATTTGTGCCAACTTCATTTGAGTGAATCTGTATAAATCTGGATGAGGCCCCAAGGGCAAAATTGATATAACATAGATGAATATCCCCATCTTGTGATTGTGCAAGGCATTGATGATGGATTTAAACTGCATCATAAATGGACTGACCACTGTACCAAGGTCATTGTGGTCCACCACCACAAAGCATACATTGATGTTTGAAAAGTCATTTTCAGGAGGTTTGAGGTGTGGAATCAAGTCCACCAGTTTAGCATTGGAAGGAACAGAAATATTTCTGACATTTAACTTAATAGTCTCACTCAGCAGATCTGTGATGAGGAGTATCCTGTCACCTGGAAAGAACAAACAGAACATTTAATAGTTGCCATTCATCATATGACTTCTCACTTTGGAGCAATGTCTAGTTTATCTTGCCAAGGACAGTGGATGTATTTCTTATAACAGTCAGACTTCCAGTCACCGAGAATCTGAATTTGACATTTGCTTACCCTGCAGGCAGCTAAATAACTTGTCCCACCTCTGCAAAAACAGTGGGTTGACCAGCCCACAGGAGACATGCCAATTTTCTTGATTCTAGTCTTGAGAAAGTTGTTAAAAGTGGAATATTTAATAGGAGCTCCATTGACATGACTGAAAGCTGGAGATGTTTGCCATTACAGATTCAGTCTAAGTATATTGTCAAGGGCCCAGACTGGACACAAGTCACATCCTGGAGTTTCCAGGAGTGGATATTCAAGCCATCTGTCACCCACTTGTAGTGTTTTTGTCCAATAGAGTGTAACTAAGTAACCAATAGGACCTCTACATAGATGTTCCCTTCTCATGTAGTGAGTTTCCCAATCTTTATCAGGGGTCACATTAGACTTTCTGAGAAGCATGCAAAACGAAGACATAAACAAAGCCCACATGGTGGCATGAAATGGTCTGTTGAGATCTAAAGTCTCCTTAATTTGAATCAAAATGTGAATAGACATGGGGTTAGCAGGCTCAGGAGGGGCTTGTTTAAGTTTACCCAGACCATGCAAAGTGATGTTGACAAGTGGAAATTGTCATGAAGGAACATCATAACTGGCAGTGGTGTCTACAGTGCGAATGCCACTTAGTACCACTTTTATTGACTGATGCTTCATTCTGCATGACAGATACTGTGCAAACATGCTAAGTACAATTTCCTTCAGGGGAAAAGGTTGATAACCAAATTCATCACAAAACAGTTCGTACTGATGCAAATAATTGAGATAATTTGCAGATGTACCCTTACAGAAGGCTGCTTTTTGAGACTCCTTCATTTTGAGCTCTAAATAGGCTCTCTTCTGATCAAGAACTGGTGGTGGAGATGGTAATGGCAGCATGCCTGATTGATCATTGCTGTTATTTCTCCCAAACACTTGGGGCAGATGAAAGGAATTTTGCTTGGCAGGAGTGTCAGTTCTGGACATGCTGGAGACGCTACTGGACCTCTTCTCATCTGCCTCTACTGCCAATTCAAAAGACTCCAATGGCTTAATCCATTTATTATACAGACACTCTGAAAAAGAAATAGATTAACAATAATCTCTGAGCTCAAAATCTGAAATTATAGTTTCTTTTAAGTTCCAGTCTGCTGTTTCCTCCAAGAATAAATCTTGAAAAGACATGTTAAGATGCCATCTGGACAAGGCATCACTTAATCTATTATCACAACCTGGCAAATGCACAGCACATACTCTAAAGTTAAATTTAGTGGAATGAAATCTGATCTCCCTAAGGCAACATTGCATAAAGGGGCAAGAGGCTTTTCCAGATTTCAAAATGTCCACAGTTGAACTATTATCACAGTAAATCTGTATGTTTTTGTTCTGAAATTGTTCCCTCCAGACTCGAACAGCAATCATGATGGCATATGTTTCAAATTGATTAACAAACTTGCCACTAGAGATGATGGATGGGTGCAATTCAAAATGAATGAAATTTGATTCAGATATATAAGCACCACAACCAGTGAGACAGCTGTCAGTGCTCAGAATGAGATCTGGTTTAAACCACACTTGAGAAGGCAGCACTGACACTCTGTTGAAATCTTAGTAGTACACATTCCACCAAGTAATGTCTTTGATTGCTTGTTCAGAGATCTGGATTGAGCCAGATGTAGGGCACTCCTTTAACAAGGAAAGGACATGAGAAAAGAAGAGTCTTCCTTCATGAACACATGAAGCAACAAAGCTCAAAACTGCTATGAGTTGTTGAATTTCTTTTTAAGATGCAAATTTTTTATCAAGCCAAACTGAGGTCAGCTCTTTGATGTTACATACTCATTCATCATCAATTTTAAGTGTTTGGGTGACCGAGTTCAACTCTATTCCTCAAAACACCATAATAGTAGAAGGGGGAAAGGCTTTGCTGGTTGACTCCAGAATGCCAATTTCCTTCAACAGCCAACCCAAGTAATCAAAGGCTTCATGTGCAGAAACAGAGGACTCAGCTCCTCCTAAATTGTCAATGTAATTTACACAAGAATAACCTCTTTTGTGCATTAAATACAAAATGGCTGAAGAAACTCTGTGCAATATAGCACAAACTAGTCATTCACATAGGGAGAGTGGTGTCAAAATAGAACTTTTCTTGGAACTTGTAACCAAGTTTGGGGATGTCAGACAGATCTACAAAGAACTGTCTGTAATAATGTTTAAGGTCTTGTTTGAACAAAAGAGGCCCAACACCCTTCAAAACCATTAGTTCAGCTAAAGTATCCACTGTTGGAAGTTCCCAGTCGATCTTGACTCCAAGGTACAAGGTCCGGTCAATACCATCATTCACAGCATCACCCTCTGGAAATGACAGATCAAGAATTATTCTTTTTTCCATAGAGTCTTTTTTATCACAAGTATTTAAAGGGAAATGCCTGCAGGCTGAGCAAAAGGATTTTCTTTGAAAGGTCCAATGACCGATTGAAACTTGATTTCATTAACCAAATAATTGTTGACTTGGCTTGGATGTTCCAGTTGTTGCAATTAACAGTAGAGTATGCACGACCATCATGACTGATAGGCCAACCATACTTCAAAAATGTGATAATCTGTAAATCATTGTAATTTCCTAGTAATTGTGAAAAACAATCTAGGTTCCAAAACTGATTAACAGGAATTTGGAGACCTAGGCAATTAGCCACTCTTGACCTAAACACCTTATCACTGGTCAACACTGAAGTGTCAAGTCATTCATTAAAGAATGGGCATTCCTCTGAGTTAGGCTTGTGAAACTTTTTATCTTTAGATTTGTTCCAACAAATCCTACAAATGTGCTACAGCTTCACCATATTACCAGCAAACTTCACCTAGTGGTGAGATGTAAAGGAGCACTTGCCAAAATTGAAGTCTTTACACCATTTGACATCAGATGAAAAAAACTTTCTAATATCTGGTGTGACATCGACTTTCATGTTATCAAAATGGATTTCATTTTCAATTTTCCAATCTCATAAGAGTTGTCCCAGGAGAACTCACCCTTCTCAATTGAGAGTAACATTTCCCTGTATAGTTCTTCACAAAGCCAATTTTTTCATTGAGCTTTGAAATTCTCTTCATTAAATGTATTCTGGTGTTTCATTCCACTTTAGATATTTGAGGTCTGTTAAGAATATGTGATTCACCAAGGATATATTGATCAAAAGTGAGATTTTCAAAAGAAACCTCCTTCTTAGAGCCTAACATGGAAGAGGCCCATTTCAGTTTGACAGCAATGTCAGATTTTTTGATTTTTCAGTGATACCACTTTTAAGTTTTTTCCTACCTTTAGTCCTGTGTGTCATCACACTACCAATGATCTTCTTGGATTTCCCACTGTCATCACTGGAAACACTATCATCATGGTCAAAGTCTGAATCAGATGAACTAGAAGAAATGGTCTTCATTTTGGAAGAGTCCCTGGATTCTCTGCATTGTTTCTTGCGACTAGTGGCTCAGCTCATAAGATCTGCAATTAAGTCATTTTCGTGAATAATGTCATCGAGACCAGCTTCACGAAGTATTCACTTACAAGCAAACCTGCTCCTGCCTTTCAATTCATCAAAAGCTCTTTTGTTAAACAATGGTTGAGAGGGAGGAACAATTATGAACTCCTCATCAGAAGCAACCTCATTACATTTCAACTTTTTCTCACCTGCCTTTCTCTTTTTTACAGCTTGAATTTTCTCCTAATACTTGTCAATGGAGTCTTGAATTTTTTCACCCTGGAGTACTTCGTATTTCAGCATATCTTGGTCCTGTTTCAAGAGCCTTTGCTCCTCAAGTTTATCTTTGATGTCAGCATCAATTGCTTTTTTGCAGTTTTTTATTTGCTTGGGTTTGGAGTTTCAACTTAGCAGCAGTCACCCAGGCATTCCTCTGCTTCACTGCCACCACAGGACTAGAAGCAGTTGAATCCAATACAGAGTCTTTATCAGGATGAAGAACAACCTTTTCATCAGTCTGAGACACAGAAGAAATACCAGTGTTCTGGGAAGATTGAGATCCTTTATCTTGAGAGTCAACATCAGAGACATCCTTGTCATGGGTTGAAGTGCCATCGACATCACCTGAACCATCCATCACACTGCAATCAGAGAATTGTTTTACAAAATTATCTCCATTAGCATCATCCCAATACCCGAGTTCTTCCTTTGACAGGTCAGTACTAAGGTTTTCCTTTTAATTGCTTTTACTTGAGGTCACAAAGCAACCTTTTTTATGGAATCAAAGCCATACTGACTTAAATGATCAAAATCAAGAGAAAATGAATAAAATTTTCCTTACTATGCTTGAGTGATAATTTTAGGCCAGCAATATCTGGTACAGATGATAACCATAAACAGTGTGAGACACCTCAGCCGATATGAAATATGACAGATCTGCAATGAAATTAATGCATTAAGATCTACCAAATCAATGCATGTAGTGACTAGAAAACAATCAAATTCTTTACCAAGAAAATTTGGAATTTATATATACACAATTAACATATCAAAACACTCAGCGTTTTCTGTAGAATCTAATTAGACTGAATTATCTGGACAAGGCAGATATTGAATTAGAAATTTATTGACAACTTATTCAGTGACCTCATGCAATTGTGATCAAAAATTAAAAATTTCTTACAAACCACAATATTATTATATCAAGGGGGTAGCACACATCATAGAATATTTCTACATAATTATTTTGAAGAATTAAATCAATTTCCAGAGCAGGAAAATTGAATGCATCATCGGTATTCATTAGAATTTTTTGCCACAAAATGGCATCAACCAAAATAATTTTGAATTAGATTCAACCTCTCAAGGCTTGGAAAAGCATGAGAGCTAACAATGAAATTTGGAATCTACACATCAAACTCTATTGATTGATGTGGGAATTTTGTAGAACTTAAGTGATTAACTCACATAAAATTAAAATAAAAAGATTATGAAAAATCTTTGCTGTTTCTTTCATAATGGAAGTGAAATTCTTGGATTGAGGGAAAAATGGAAATGTGGTACTCACAATGAAAGGGTATCCGATGTATTTTTTAAATGGCTGTTGTTTATGCGTTGATGGCCTTGTTTGATTGTGAAAGCATTTTGCAATGGGGGAAAGGGTTAATTTAAAACTTTCCTGTTATCTTGTTATCTGTTCTCGCACACTAAGTTATTACTCATCATGAACTTTGGTACGCAATTACTTTGGGGATTTCTGTTAAGCCCATACCTAATCTCTTTTACGTCATTAATATCTTTTAACCAATTAGAGGTAGGATTCCCCCATTCTTTTATCACGTGATCTTTCTTTACCGGAACCTCGCCATCTTCGGTAAGCAAGGTCGTGGCTTATTTGCCGGTATGTTTGTGTTTAAGCTGTATTTACTGCATTTTACTAATAAAAATTGAAGCAGTATTTGAGGAATCTTTATTCGTTCTCATACATCCATTTTCAGAAACAAACATGTACAAATCGCTTTTAGAGGCTGCCAAGAACAGCCCGTTTTGTGGGCCATTTAAAACTGCCCAGTGCGACGCGAAGATAAATGAAACCAGAGAAATTGCAGCTGCATCAGTAGCAGGTAAATTAATTCTGCAATAGATATGGAAAATTGACCTTGTTCTGTGTCATCTACACTTTCACGAAGGTTCAAATTTTTAACAAGCTTTAATTGTGAAATAACAGATCTAGTTTGACAGTTCTTCAGCCAAGGACAAGGTCAAGTTCATTCTTTATATCGTAATAGTCTGCGGTTTGAATGAGTTTCGAACAAGGAGAACACTTGCATGGACGAAAAGAATTGTAAACTAATTTAAAAGACCTACAAAAGTTTTTTATCATGGATAAATTTCATCATAAACCATTCATTGTTCCACAAGTTTATTCATCCTGAGGGCATTTAGGAAATTTTTCCAAGATGATGATGTCTATATATTGTTCAGCAACAAACTTTTTCACGCGTTTTTATGTTTCGGAGGTCATTTGGGGAAAAGTCAAACTCGTGCTTTACCTTTTCATGGCATTTCAAATATTAGAAATACTGGTGTCAGTGGTAAACAGCTTCATGAACAGGCTCCGTTAGATTAATCAGCTGCATAGTACTAAGTGCAGAAAGAGGAAGAGTGGGGCAAAAGAGTTCAAAACGTGTGCACTAAGTGTAATCTGTCAATTCTAATCTGGTGGAGGTTCTTGGCTGGAAAAAATTTTCTAGCACCAACGACTCCTGCCTATTCAGCACTTTATCGTCATAGCAACACTTTCCTTCGTGGCGACAACGTTTTTTCATGAGCACAGTTTTAGCGTTGCAAGCAAAGAAGAGAATTTTATTGAGGAAAAGGTACCTATCTCTTCAGTAAGATGTGCTGTGGTTGGTTTTAGGTATTATAATTTAGGATGCATTTATGCTACACAGGATCAAAATTATCGACTTTACATTACCACAGTTGGTTATTTAAACACCACAGAGCAACAATATCTTTCGAATTAAACTAATGATCCTGGTTATGCATAAATCCTGTTAACAGTTGTTAGAGTCCTGCATGAAGAATTTTTTGTCAACGTTTACAGCAAGCCTTCCTCAGTTTTGGAACCGACCAGATTGTTTGCAACGAAAAAATAAATCGACACCTTGTTTGCAACGATAGACTGCAGAATACTGTTACGTGTAGTCATTGGTTGAGGTAATTTGATTTGCATTCCAGAAGCCTAACCCTCCTGCTATAGAGCATGATGTTTTCTTTTTTTTCTCTCGGATATGTGGCGATTATTAATGACCCAGAACTGCAAGTGACTTTATTTTTCAGGAACCGTACGATACACGGTATTTTACGTAGCAGCAGTTGTTGTAAAGAGCCAAACTCCTCGCTATATTGAACGGACACATGAAAACAATAATCTAAATTCTATCATGTAATTGCTGTGAACTGACATTCACAAGTTTTCTTGTCGTTTGTTGCTTCACTGGTAGACCATCCGTTAGAAATCGAAAGTAAGTTATAAATTTATGGTGAACTGTGACCATATGCACTTAACAATCGTCTTTTTATTTTTGAAAAATTTTAGAGGGTGAGAGCTGTGAGTTTGGAAGCTCCAAGTATTATGCTATTTGCGGGTTTGGAGGCATACTTAGCTGTGGTCTAACTCACACAGCAGTTGTTCCCCTTGATCTCGTCAAATGTCGTATTCAGGTAGGACTGGCCAAGAACGTGACCTCAGCCGTGTGTGCTTTTGCCTAGTATTTTCAACAATGGTAACTAAGCTTAGCAGAAAAGTGCTTGACCTCACTTATTTTACGAGTTTTAATTTGTTTACGTTCAGTGCTAGATGATTATACACTTGCTCAAATTATTTAATTTGATCGAGGGTCCCATGGGAGAGAAGAGATTTTCATGTAAAAGACATTTGTGAAAGTACTTTACTGTTGAAAATACTACAAAAGCCAGTATGCAAATAAAATATTCATCTGTTACATCGAAATCCACATTTATTTTCAGCTCCCACAGAGGAGAACGCAAGTTGCGAATTGGGCAGTGTCAAATTTTATGCCTTATGTGGCTTTGGAGGAATCCTATCATGCGGGACCACGCACACCATGTTGGTTCCTCTTGATCTGGTCAAATGTCGCATTCAGGTCTGAAGGGGTAGAACACTAATTTTAGTGTCAAGAGCTTTCAGATTATTATCACACCGTCATTAAAATCTGCCTCGTTAAGGAATGCTTTTATGTGCTTCAAAACATTTTTATTTTCCATAACTTAAGATCGTACCTAGCTGATAAAATTGTGAACTAAAATCATCCCGATTAATGACAGTTGCTAGAGTGGGCGTCTTTTGACGGTTGTCATTCAGTTTGGGAGATTTAGAAATTACCATGGACCAACGCAAGCTTCTACCGCTTCTTTACAGATTTCGTTTCATTTAAGGGTTAATTAATAAAAATCATTCCTACGAGACACTGTTGTGCGTCAGTATAAATATTTTCTGAACGATACAAATTGTTGAACGTGATATTATTTGCACCCCAGTAATGACATTTAATTCTGATTCAAACTCTGTTACAAGAAGTATTTGAAGGGACACATACGGCTCGTACAAACATTTCGCTGATATCAATCCTTTTCTCAACAGGTGGATCCAGAGAAGTATGGTGGTATCATCAATGGTTTCCGTGTTACCCTGAAAGAGGCTGGAGTAAGAGAACTGGGTAAAGGATGGGCGCCAACTTTCTTCGGATACTCTGCCCAGGGACTGTGTAAATTCGGTTTCTATGAAGTCTTCAAAGTATTGTACGGCAACCTACTTGGAGAGGTATTTTAATTATTTTGAGTAAAAAGATACAAAAACTCGTCCGCTGTAGAAAATTTTTAACATTGCTGTCAATCCCTTTGATGCAGAGGAACCTGCTTGTTAAACCATATGCTTGTTGTAAATGGGATCCAGAGTTGTTTTATGGGATATTTATTTTTTAACTTCCCACATATTATCCAATCATGTTGCCACTTAAAGCAGTAGGTCGAGGATCAACATATGATCTAACTTATTGAATGGAACAGGCAATAAATCTCAATTTGCAAAGGCAGCCCATGCGGTGATCGTCTTTCAGTTCAGATAACTGATGGATTGGTTTACCCAGAAAGTTAGTGATGGGTTCGACAGGTTATGCGCCGCACTGACAGGTTATGCGCCGCACCCTTTTGCATAAGCAAAGTATTGAGATGTTTTGTAAGTGAAGTCTTTCTTTGTTGTAGGAAAAAGCCTACTTATGGAGAACATCTCTTTATTTAGCAGCTTCAGCATCTGCAGAATTCTTTGCTGACATTGCTCTGTGTCCGATGGAAGCTGTAAAAGTGAGAATTCAAACTATGCCCGGTTTCGCTGGAACATTGCGAGAAGGGTTTCCTAAAATTTGGAAAAATGAAGGTTTCAATGGGTACGACATCTAAAGTGTTTTGCGTTAACAAAAAATTTAAATCTGATTAGCAATAAGTAGTTTTAGAAAGTATTTTACACTTTCTTCATGTTCCGCAAAAAGTTACAATTTTGAACTTTGTTCCACAGGTTCTACAAAGGAATCGTGCCATTATGGGGAAGACAAATTCCTTACACAATGATGAAGTTTGCGTGCTTTGAGAGAACAGTTGAAGCTTTATACAAGTTTGTTGTGCCCAAGCCAAGGTCTCAGTGTTCAAAGGTATCGATGTATTTTATTGGAAAGCCAATCAAGTTACTTTTTTTAAAAAGTCCAGTCTTGTGAGCATCTTGTTTTTACATTGAAACTACTTGCTTTCCAGTCTGAACAATTGGTGGTGACTTTCATTGCGGGTTACATTGCTGGAGTATTCTGTGCCATAGTTTCACATCCAGCGGACACTATTGTCTCCAAATTGAACAAGGATGAGACAGCAACATTCATGGGTGTTGCCAAAAACCTTGGATTCTGGGGTATGATTTTAATGCGCCTTTGAAACGCCTTTGTACATTTATTTACCGTAAACTGAGGAGATAAGGGATATTTCTCCGCTTTGCGATGTGCGACAAACGTAATTAGTATGGTTGTGTGTAGGGGTTTACAGAAAATTAGAAGTGATGTTCTAAATTTAGTCAAACTTGAGAAGTATAACTTCGCGCAATTTTCACCCTACATAGTGCTGAAAATATGTATTGTTTTGTGATTAGGAATGTGGAAGGGCTTATTCCCGAGGATTATCATGATCGGTACATTGACGGCTCTGCAGTGGTTCATCTACGATTCAGTAAAGGTAAGGCCCGTGTTAATGCAATGATTTCTTCAAGTCCGAGAAAAACACTGTTCCAACTGTACACAGAGCTTTGTTCGTGTAGCGGAGTGTGTATGGCCAAATCGTTAGTTGCAAAAATCCTTACTATTTCGTTCTTAGACCAAACGTTAGGGAAAGTTCCACGTCGGAAGGAATGCTACATTCTTGTGGAGAATGCATTCAAAAAGATTCACGTACAACAAGGAAAAGCACTTGTATTTGTGCTACTGATTTTGTTGCTCTGACGGAATTCAAGATTAAAATTGTGCTTTGCTTAAATATATGATTAATTCACACTCACTTTCAGGTTTACTTCCGGTTACCACGTCCACCACCACCCGAGATGCCAGAATCACTCAAGAAAAAGCTACAGCAGCAATAAGATATTAACATTAGGGAATTCTACAAAACACTAACTGCATAATTTATATTGGCAGTGAAGAGGAGACTGGATTTCTCCTCCAATCCAATACATGATGTTGAAATTTTTCCGCAATGTCGACGTCCCGGTCATCTCTGTTTGTGTCGTTTTTTTGGACGTAACTAAAGTATTTAAACGATCTTATTCCTTGACATGACTTCGAGACAGACGCATGCTGTTTTAGGTCAATTTTCAGCACCGTTTTATATTGCAGTTACACTCTTTCCCGTTGGAGCACATGTTTGTTTTTCGAAAGATGAAAACTATTATTATTTTGGCAAGTTACTCACACAATGGGAAAATCTTGATCTTATGCATCTAACAACTGGTCTTAATCAATTAAAATAAAAAGTCTAAAAGTCACTTTTTATCTGAAAGAGGAAGGAACAAAAATATTTATACAGTTAAAAACTGGAATTCAAATTGTACAACCCCTGACAAATATTATTGTAAATAGAGTGAAATACATGGCACTTGCTAAATTTGTCGTTTTGTTCTTCATGCGTGAATTCGGGTTTCATTACGTCTTCCATTTTGTTTTCAATATTTCAATTCGATCGCTGCAAAAAGTATGTTTTTATTTCATTTTGGTACACGTACGATCTGATGAGATTGCGCGAAAAAACACTGCTACTTTCAAAAGTTAAAACTCTGGGGAGCTATTCAGTTACTCAGATAGCAGTAATAAGATGCACAGGTCTGATCTGCCAAATTGGCATGCGCATCATTTCGGGACTGATCGTTGTTTGTATGCAGGTAAAGAGGAGTACAGTTGTGAATATGGAAGCGGCAAGTATTACCTGCTGTGCGGTTTCGGCGGAATCCTCAGTTGCGGCACAACCCACACTGCCGTTGTGCCACTAGATCTTGTAAAGTGCAGAATTCAGGTATTCACGATTTCTTTCTATTGCCTTTTATTGGTGGCTCGCTAGAGTCAACTTAGTGGTTGGTTTCGGCTTTTTGCCCCATAATTTTGGGCCTGTGGTGGGGACCTACCCACCCCTTGCACCCTTCACACCTACCCTTGTGTCCTTGCACCCCTTGTGAAAGGGTAGGTGCAAGGGCACAAGGGGTAGGAGGCACGCGTGAAGGGTGCAAGGGGTATAAGGATACAAGGGGTGAGAGGGGGTGCAAGGGTATATGCGAGGGGTGTGAGGTTGCAAGGGCATAGGGGTGTGAGCCACCTGGCGAAAATTTCACCTGATATTTCTTAACCTGTGATGCACTTTAATGATGAATTGAATACGTACAGTTCGCGTTGGACCATGCATGTACGAAATCATAATTCGAGAAACCTTGGTAGAGAGCTATCAACAAAGAATTTCTGTGATTCAGGTTAATCCAGAGAAATACGGTAACATCGTAAATGGTTTTAAAGTTACATTGAAAGATGCAGGATTCAGAGAGCTCGGACGAGGCTGGGCCCCGACATTCTTGGGTTACTCTTTCCAAGGACTTGGAAAATTTGGTTTCTATGAAGTTTTCAAGATATTTTACGGCAACTTGATTGGAGAAGTAAGTTATTTATCTATTTTAATTTTAGTCAAGAGGAAGAAAGTGTGAGAATTGGGAACTTTAAAAATGTGTTTAATTTAGTATTAGTATAGGTGAAATGTTGACATCGTAACAATTTATAAAACTACGATTTATGCAACTTCCGGATCTAGTTACAATTCTTCCATAGCGACGAAAATTTCCATCTATTTCTACTCATAGGAAATGTCTTACAAGTGGCGTACATCTTTGTACTTGGCTGCATCAGCTTCAGCAGAATTTTTTGCCGATATTTTATTATGTCCGTTCGAGGCTTGTAAAGTTCGTATCCAAACACAACCCGGATGGGCCAGGACACTCAGGGAGGGAATGCCTAAATTGCACGCCGAAGAAGGAATGGCAGGGTTCGTTGTCACATCATTGGTGGAATTTGTGATGTTACCAATAATTACAACAGTTGCTTCCAATGTTGTAAAATAGGGGTTGGGGTTATCTTTACTATCGGGCGACCTTTTCGGGAAATCCCGAACACGCCAGAACTGAAAAATGTTTTTACGCGCATTTTTCGAAATTAACAATTTAGGGTTGGGCCACATAACAAGCAAAATCGTTGGCAATGTATTCTTTACCTAATATCGAAAAATTCTCAATTTTTAGCTTCTACAAAGGCATTGTTCCGCTGTGGGGTAGACAGATTCCATACACGATGATGAAGTTTGCTTGCTTTGAGAGGACAGTTGAAGCTTTGTACAAGTATGTTGAAAAAATTCGCGTCAAATCCATGGAATACAGACTACTGCAAAAAATCCTAACGTTTGAAATTAGCTGGCCAAATGTACATTTTAATTATGCACTTCCTTTTAAGATACGTGGTTCCCAAGCCAAGGTCACAGTGCAGCAAACCAGAACAGTTGGTGGTAACCTTTATCGCCGGTTACATCGCTGGAGTTTTCTGCGCCATTGTTTCTCATCCAGCAGACACCATTGTATCCAAACTCAACCAAGATAAGAGTGCAACCTTCATGGGTGTAGCCAAGAATCTAGGTTGGGCTGGTAGGTGCATCTCCTACTTTGCCAAAAAGTAACTACACGACGGGACCATTTTCACTTGCCATGGTCTTTTTCTTCAAACTAAATCTTGGTTGTCCACGCATGTACTTCTATTACCTTGCGTCGAAATACTGATAGGTTTGCAAAATATATTGCCCACTGACCTGGTCTGCAATACCAACTTCGATATATTTTTATCACAAACTAAAATATGTTGTGTGTGCAATCGCATTTATTGTCACAAAGCTGTAATCTTCCTGAAAGCTGGGTTGTTACACCACCATTCACCAAACAAGTTAAGCCCAATTATTTTCCTTGCAACGATTGATGGCAATGTGATTTCACAATTTTATTCTTTTGATGTCCCAGGAATGTGGAAGGGCTTATTCCCGAGGATTATCATGATCGGTACATTAACGGCTCTACAGTGGTTCATCTACGATTCAGTAAAGGTGAAATAAATTCTTATTTAAATTTTGCATATACGTAGATTTTGATTACTATTTTACATTTCGTATCAGATGCTATTGACATTTCTTCTTTTTGTACGTAACAGGTAGTTTTCCGTCTTCCACGACCACCACCCCCAGAGATGCCGGAGTCTATGAAAAAGAAACTCGCGGAACAACAATAACAGGAACAATAATCGATTTGATTTTAGTAGGGAATGTATTAAATGTAAATATGGATTGTAAGTTACTTTCATATGACATGTTATAAAACAATATTGTTACAAAATGTAATTAGTCAAAAAGGACTGGATGGCCACTGACTCTGTGTTGAGAGCATCGATTATAATGTTTTGTTGCGGTTAAATATTTACAAATCATGAACAGCTATCGATCCAATCTCTATTGCTGGGATCATGCGTAGTGTTGTCCTCATTAATTAAAAATGTAATTTGTACATAGTGAGCGAAAGAGGGAGACCGATGAACTATAAAGATGAGTTCAGCACTACGAATGTTGCAAATGATACTGCGTTATCTGCGCAGAAAGAAACAAAAGAGTTTTACATAAATTGTATATAGGTTGATTTATTTAACAATTGATCAATGGTGCAGAGTTGTAAAACAGTTTCGTTGTGTTTCCATCCCCGTTGGGATTCTATTTTGCAACTCAAATTATATTTGGTAAAGTCTTCTGAAAATTCTATTGTTTTGCTTTCGTATTAAACCAGTCACTACTTCGGCGTTTCAAACCTTGATGCGATAGAATAAGCGCAACTTCAACACCACTAAGTAGAAATATTTGGGTTATTTATTATAAAAAAAATAATCACAAAAAGGTGTCATTGAAAGAAAAACTTATTTTATTTATTTCTTGGAGAGAAAATTCCTAGAGTGAAATTAAATGGTAGTTAGACATAAAATCATTTGCTCAGGACAAGAATATTCTTTAATTGCACTTCACTAAAGAAATATCTGCAAGTGAGAATTGCTTTTGAATAACTTATCTGTCAGAAATAATTGTTTACTTATTTGCGATGATTTTCTATCCTTGTTTCTGAATGCACATTTTATATTGGACTTGGAAAATATATGACAAACGAATATCAAACTTGTTGGAATATATTGTGTGTGATTCGATTTTCCGTTTTTGTTCGGACCACTGACCAACATGCTACATCAATGATCAATCGAGTTTCAGGTTCTACTTTTAGGTTGCTATGGGACATTTCCTGTCAAATCTGTAAATTTTTACTAACTAAAGGGAAATCCATGGGTGCCCCGAGCCCTCCGGAGAATGACCTCAAATTTACATTTTGACTCGGTTTAACAAGTTCTTTCAAAATAATGTCATTTCAGGGTGGAAAGTTCCTACTTTTGAGGATTTTTCCTACTTTAGGGTCAAATTCCTATTCTTTCCTACTTTTTTTTTTAGAATTTTACCTAATTTAAGCTCTAACAAGAAGCCCATGGGCTTTATGCAGAGCTGTTGTGGCTTAAATTGTCAAAAAGATGTCAATTGGCAAATAACCA
>JBCAUG010027454.1:0-10411 GCA_038406175.1 Haplosyllis leylae
CTTGCGAGATATCGTGAGATTTCACCAAAAAATATTTCCCATTTAAAGAGCAAAGCTGTTTACAACAGCTCTGCTAATAAAATGGGTAATTTTCCATCGAAAGCCAATTTCTACAAAGAACAGGATTCGTCTTCACTTAATTATCCATTTGAATTGCAATTGGAAAAACTTGCAATTTTTTATATTTCATATATTTCGTGACACTTAGTAATTGTTTCAATTGCAAAAAAGAAAAAAAACTAGGATATTGTAAAACTAGCTGTGCTCCCTACTTGGTATGGACTTTCAGACCTTACAACTTTGCCTTCATTGATTGGCTCATCAAACAGTACAGAACCATCGCATTCAAAAGAAATGTCAAGTCAGTATCCAAAACAACATGTTCTTTGAATACGTTTTCAAAAATAAACAAATTGTGTTAGAGATAGAAATTAACCTCAAATAACATTAGAAAGAACAAATAAGATGTAATTTTGTACAAAGAGGTAAGGAACTGGCTTTTCCTGCAGGTCTCTTTGATACTTCAAGTATTTTCAAAGACATTGGGACAATTTGTGTTAATAGCTTTCGTTGCTCAAAATGAATTAACTGGATCAGTAATTAATCTGGAGTTAGTCACTTAGGCTATTCATCTCCTTACCTATCAATGTATCCATCCATCACATACAAATGACATAACATTTAATAAGATGTTTGATATTGAAATGTTTTTTTTTTCTAGAGTTGCAGCATTTCCCATTGGAATAACATTGCAGATGAGTTATATGTAGTTGACACTTGGATGAAATTTACTATTTTTGGTGAAAAAATTATTCAGACTTTCAAACTTTCAAAATTATATTGACTTACTTTTTCCCCAAAATAGTAAATTTTATCCAAGTGTCAACTACAAATAACTAATCTGCAATGTTATTCCAAAGGGAATTGGTGTGACTCTAGAATAAAAACCTTTTATCAAACATCTTATTAAAGGTTATACCCATTTGTATGTGATGAATGGATACATTGATAAATATGGAGATGAATAGCCTAAGTGATTAACTCCAGATTCTCCTTCACTCCTCCTCCTCCTCCTGCAGCTGCAGCATCACTAATGACATCTAATGGATCATCTCCTAGTGCTACTGCAACATCACTAGTGACATATGGTATGATAAATTGTCAATGTGTGAGTGATGCCATTTTAATTTTTCCAATGATTCATTCACATGTTAAATGGTCATATGATTTAATTAGTTGTTTGATATTGAAATGTTTTTTTCTTCCTGAGTCACAACAATTCCCATTGGAATAACATTGCAGATTAGTTATATGTAGTTGACACTTGGATGAAAATTTACTATTTTGGTGAAAAAATTATTCAGACTTTCAAACTTTCAAAATTATATTGACTAACTTTTTCACCAAAATAGTAAATTTTCATCCAAGTGTCAACTACATATAACTAGTCTGTAATATTATTCCAATGGGAATTGCTGTGACTCTGGAATAAAAAACCATTTCAATATCAAACATCCTATTAAATGCTATGTCCATTTGTGTGATTTGTGTGTGATGGATGGATACATTCATAGGTATGGAGATGAATAGTGACTAACTCCAGATAAATTACCCCCCTCCCCCACTCCCCCACTTGAAAGTCTGAACAAATTTTATTGCCAAAATAGTAAATATCATCCAAGTGTCGACTTCATATAACTAATGTTATATTTTGTAATGTTATTTCAATGGGAATTGCTGTGACACTAGAATAAAAAACATTTCAATATCAAACAACTAAATAAATCACATGACCATTTAACATGTCATTCTTGGATAACTTGTACCCTTTCACTTTGGCCAAAACATATGTGGATGTAGTTAGAAACTATACAATCCAATTACATCTACACATGCACCAAATGTCAACAAAAGAAATACCTACACATAGCCTGTTCCTTCAAACTATCTGTGGAACACTGTTAGGACTTATATTAATCTATTTACATGACATAACACAAAACAATACCTTCTATACAGTAGAGGAGAACTGAGTGCTCTCTGCAAGGTAGGGAGGGGGAGGGGCAAGGGAGGAAGGGGAGGAAGCCTCGATGCACATGAGTGATTTCTTTTGTTCTTTCTATTGTTTGCCCATTGTTCAGATGAACAATCTTGGTGGGGGGGGGGTAATTCTATAGCTTCAAAGGGTTCAAAATTCCTTTGATCTATTGTGTGAAATTCCCCCACCCCAAAGATTGTTCATCTGAACAATGGGTAAACAATGGAGAGAACAAATGTGCATCAAGGTGTATCCCTCCTTACCCCCCCTACTCCGGCATAGAACACTCAGTTCTCCTCTACTCAAACTGTCAAAGGGTCAATAATGATCACCAATCTGTGCTGGGCCTTCACACCTCTCCCCTCCCCCCCAACCTCAGGTCCACTACCAATGACAACCGGGTGTTGTCTACTTCGCGGTGTCGGGCCAAGTTTACAATGATCTCTGGAAGACTTGAACTGTAACATGTAATGGAAGATGGCGCTTTTTGTGATAGATTTCACAAGTGAGGTTAGCTCTAATAATTTTTACATCATTTACGGTAGCAGTTGCAGACAGACAAGCAATGGGGTTTTATTTTCACAGATGTCACACCCAAAGAGAATAATGGTTAAAGTGTCATCTTTCTGTGATTCTTGGATATAATTTGGTATTTAGTTTGTGAATGATGATGAACATTCTTTATGTTATCGAACATGGTTTTTTGTCAGACAAATCATTTGACTTTCCATACACTTCAAAACCATATCTGCTTTTCTGCTTGCAGATCAGGTACCCTTTGATTGTAAAACAACCTACTTTAAATGTTGAAATGTTCAACAAATAACCTCCTGGAGCAACGCTCAGGAACCACCAGTAAATATGTTTACAAATGGTTCACTAAATTTATTGTTCTATTCCAGTGGCCACAATAAACTGATAAGAAAAGTGTCAAAATCAGGTTTAATATGTGTGCGTTACTGACCAAATCACACTCTAATGATGATTACCAACACTTTATCATTGATAAGAAACCAGTAGTTATTGTGACAAAAGATTAGCAACTAACAACTAAATACTTCTTAACCAGGCGTGAAAAATGTCTTTTCTTTGTTTGCAACGCTTTCGAAGGAATAAATTGTTTGTTGAAAATCTGAATTCAGCTTGTTGTTTTGTCCACTCAGCTCTTAATTTTGCTTTGTTGTTCTAACTCATACAATGTGCAATTTCAATAGCGAGACATACAGACAAACAGACAGAAGGAATAAAAGAAGTGTTCCGAAGACAAGTGGCTTGCCACGAGACAGACAGACAGATAGACATGCAGACAAATGCCCAGAATGAAGAACAAAACATTAAACTTGTGTTCGCAATTCATGAAAGTTTTGCACTTTGTCACTCTTTGTTTTCTCATGGCCATTCATCATCAGATGTAAGGGCCCGTTTACACCAAGCATCAGCGTCAGTGCTGCGAAGACGCTTGTGACATAGCTCTCATTGAAAAGAATGGAGTCGGTCCAATATGGGTTGCAACCCCATTCTGGAGCGACTCAATTTGTGTCCATTAATTTCAATGATAGCAATGTCGCAAGCGTCACTGCACCTTTGACGCTGGCGCTCAGTGTAAAGGGGCCCTAACTAAAAGCTAGAACTATACTCCCTCGACAGGTATTCCTTCACGGTTCATCCTTTTGTCACACACAGTTTGACCTTCTTGATCCTGTTGTACCCACAGGGTGAGAGGAATCAGTACAACTGTAGATCTGTGGTCTTTTATCTTTTAACATAATGCATTATTCGAGTTTTCCTATATTTCATAATTTTCTGCGAAATCATGGCAGAATCCTGCCAGCATTGACATACAATGGGTCGCAACCATAGAATATCAATGCTGGCAGAATTCTGCCAAGATTTGGCAGAAAATTAGGAAATATAGGAAAACTCGTGTGTCTTTCCTGTTTAGTTACCAGTAAAGTAAGTGTAGATTCAAGTAAAAAGCCCCCGCCCCCAACTATTGAAATAATAGCGCATAAGCTTACAATGGAAGACAATTGATATAAAAACAGAAAGAAGAATTAAAGAGAATAAACGATGGACAGACGGGTTTCCCAAATGTAGATGAAAGAGAGAAAGAAACAGAAGAAAGAAACACAGAGAGATGGACAAAATGACGGAAAACATAAAAACTGTTTTTGCCACTTTCCTATCACCTCCATCTATACACTGCTACAAGTCCATTGCACGTATTGTTTGCTGCAGTTATTGACACACACAATCGGCTCTGTATCCATCTATTGTGTCAATATAAGATAGGTGTTTGTGAAGAAATTAGCTCTTGAATGAAACATTTGAGAGATTAGATGATCATCTTGATGAAATAGTGACCGTTTCTGTACACAAATCCAGCTTCATAATGTCATGCTGTAAGCTGATGTCATGACGTCATTTCATTCAAGAGCTTGGAAACCGTTGCCAGCCAGGATTACTTTAATGTGCAGTTTGCGCTGTCATGTCATACCATACTGTTTCATGTTGTTTTGTTTCCATAAATAGGGGAACGGAAAAAAATATCCATACCCAAAGTTTACCAACAGTTCATGCGTGCAGAAAAACTCCCTTTGAAGTTAATAAGAATCTTGTCAACGAACCCATTGCCCCATTCCTAAACATTTGTGTACAGAATGACCATTGACCCTAAATAGGCAGAAATTTGCCAAATGAGGGTCCTTATATGTGGCACATAAAGAGAGAACATAAAAGGAGAGTTGTGTTCATTTGTATGTATGAAGTTGTTCATGCTGTGAAGTGTGAAGCCATTGTGTCTCATTAATGGCAGCTCATAAAGAAATATACCCAGTCTGAATACCAAATGAAACACGCATGGTGAATGTTTCTTCTGGTGAAACTTTCCATTGTTTGTACAGAAATGTTACAAAACAAATGTTACAAAACGTCCCAATCATTTTCAGATTCCACTGACCTGTCATAATTCAAAAGACAACTTTTGAAACTTTCTTCGAACCAAACATTCGTGTTTTTTCCTATTTTGGTTTTGAAATTAGGTGAATTCGTCTAATTAGTTGAATTATACAAGTGCTTCAGGATAATGGAATCTATTATCTATGAATAGTAATTTATTCACACACAATGTAGCCAGTTATCCATGGACAGTGTAAATTCATTTTTTACTGTCCATGGAGAGTGCTCATTAATTTTGCACTATCCATGTATAATGTTACATCACATTTTGGCTATGCATGAAAAGTGAACTGCTCCATGGATAGTGCAAATGAAGATTTCACCTATCCATGAATAATCAATTCCAGTATCTATGTGCAATTAGATGAATTAGTCTAATTCATCTAATTCAGCAAGATCCAAAACCAAAATAGGAAAAACACGATTGTGTGGAAGTTTTTGGAATTGTTATCTTTATTCATGACCTTGATAAGATCAGGGTCGATCGGCAATGACTGGTCTGTATAATTTTGGAACAAACTTTTCCATCTGCTAAGTCACTGCCCCTGCGAAACGTTATTCCGTCTCTGTCTTCAAAATCTTCGTAAAAGTTCGGCTTCATTTGCTTTGGCCAATCACGTACTTCGGCTCTGGGATCCTTAACTACAGAAAGACAACAACACAGGCGAAATAAATTTGATCTAATTAATCATCAGCGATCTTTTATTGATTATATGAATTTTGAGTAGAGTTTATAGATTTCCGAATAGTATGCCAGAAAGCAGAAGGGGGGAACAATCCGTATGTGGTGTTTATAGTTCAATGAAACCTGAATACAAACAGACCAACAAAGCTGATAAATAATTCTACCTTTCACGTAAAGTTGTGTATCCTCGTCAGAGTTCTCGCTGCAGAAGATGTTCTGTTGAGGAAGTGACACGTCCCTCCGTCTGTAGCATTGTATTCATACGCGTCACAGCTGGGATTCATTGTGCAACTAGAAAAATAATTAAATATACAGTAATATGTCCTGAAGTTGAAATATCCCTCCATCTGTGACATTGTATTCATACATCAAACATCTGGGATCCATTGTTAAACTATAGAAACACAGAGAAATATTGTAAATAGTAACTTAATGCAGCAGTTTCGATCTTAATTCTTTGACTTTGGGAAAAACTTCGTCAGCACTCAATCGTTGTGCAAAAGATACACATTTTATTTCCTTCCTTGTGCATTTTACAAAAATGAAACCGCACTGCTAACATATATTGAAATAAAATAATTTCTCTGCAATGGTATCCTCTTATGGACCGAAGTGGCGACTCCCCGAAATGCTCCGACTAAGTGTTGCTTCTCGTCCCTCCGTTGAGCGGTTTTCCGAATCACCGCATCCAGGACTAGAGAGGGCATCAAAATCCACCCCAGCAGTGCCATTTATTGCTGCAGGTGTTTTCTGGGATCAGATTATTCTCAGATCAAAATACAAAATACTGGTAAACAACATTGATTCTTTCCTTAATATCCTGTCTTCTGCTTTTTTTTCACCATGTATGGCAGCATTCACAAAGCTACATGATTTGATGTGTGTGGTGACTATTGAAGTTAATCGTCCCTTTTAAAAGAAGTTCCATATCATTTCTTTGAGCCAATCAGCGAAAGCCTGACATCAAAATCTTTTCATGAACCCAGTGTGAAATCAGTAAGGAAAGACGTGATTGGCAGATTTTGGTGGCAACGACCGGAGAATTGTATCAATAAACTTGAATCGGTGTGAATCATAGACGAGCAATTGAGTTTTTTCAAAAGTATTTACGGTAGTTACTGTAATTACTGTAATTTCCTAGACTATTAATAGTGTACCATAGCAAGTTGATTAATTAATACCAGTCAACAGTTTATGGTCAGTCAAATTTAGTACACTGAAAATAGTGCCATTCAACTAAACATTGAACTAAATAGGTAAACTTATTTCAGTGCTGCAAATATTATTGGTGTTATCATTGTTGATGAACTGATTTTAATGCTAAATTAATTTCAGTTCACCATCTATTTTCAGTTGTACCAGTGTTGATCTGTGAAATTACAGTAATGACTGTAAAGACTTTTGAAGAAATTCAATTAGTGCTTTTATTGTGTAAAAATAAGTCACTCAGATTAACGCACAGGTTTGTAGTGTCATTACAGTGGCGGATCTAAGGGGGCGGTGCTAGGGACGCCCCCCTCTTGGTCCAATTTCTTTCATTTTCATGCAGTTTTCGGGAAAAATTTGGCAAAATAATAGGTTGGCGCCCCCACCTTGGGGGTTGGCATCCTCCGTCTGGGAAAGCCTAGATCCGCCATTGCATTAGTCCAGACATTTGGACTTAATCTCAGAAAATCTCGTGTGACTTCGAATTTGTTCCTATTAAATTCATTGCACAATCTGAACTCAAGAGGCTTTAGTACAATTTATTAGAAAAGCAACGATGTTAAACAGCTGTGCTACAAAATACAAAACATCGTTTTCACTTCCCAAAAGATTACAAGGTTGTAGAGATCAGGCAGATAAACATTACGTAAATTCCTTCACAATTAGAACCAACCTTGATCAAAGTCACAGGTGTATGGTCAAATGGAACGACTAGAATTGAGAAAAGTGATCCAACAATAAATGGCAAAAATAATTCATTTTGTAGTCAATTTACAAAAATATAGACCAAGATATTTAAATGAACCAAGATGGATAGCAAAATGATGGTTGATATCTCATTGATGGTCCATTTAAACATTGATGGTATATTTTTTGAACAATTGACTAAAAAATGAATGATTTATGTTATATTATTTGCATCCTTTATGAAAAAAGATGTAAAATTACTGCCTGCAATGACAAATGACAAATGACAAAATATTTGTTATGTAATCAAACCTTAAATCCACTTATTGTCGACCTGTCACATGATCAACAATGTCCAATTAAAAACCTTTATTTTGTTAACAGACCACCTAGCATATAATGTGAAAATCACATGTGGGCAGTGTTATTAAACCACCGATTCTGCCAATCGTCTTATTGTTATTTTGTGTTAAATTCATTTAATTAGATGAATCAACTAAATTCATTTTCACCAGTCAAGTATAACTGAAGGCTTTTTGTAAGCTTTTCTGCGTCTCTCATTCACAGTTGACATTTTGGTGTAATGGTTAGCAAGCCTGACTGCTGATCAGTAGATTCAAACCTCACACAGAGGTGTTGTTTACATTAGATTATTTTTGTCTAATTAAATGAATTAGATAAATTTTCTAATTCAAATTAGGAAAAACTCAAATGTCTATTGATTTAAACACATGACTTTAACTGTGACATTTATTTCGAAGACCAAAATATGCAATTCTCCCCAAAGATATTTTGATATAACAATTTAACATCAATTCAGAAAGACATAATTCAAAGAATTGTGTATCAAACTGGTTGATTTCATTTTTAAACTGAGTTTAAGAAATATTGGATGCATGATAACTGGAAATAAGAAATGGTTTGTTTTACTGAGATTTGTTTTTTTTTCTTTGATAATTTCCAGTCACATGAGTCATAATGCAAACACCTATTTCTGGATAAGTACTGCTATAATAAATGTTACTAAAAATGACTTTATCAGAGTCAATAGTATCTTTGAGTTCACCTCACCCAACGTCACCCCCACACCCCATCCCATCCTATGCACCCCACCCTATTCTATCCCAACTCCTCCCTGTGGTCAATCTTTCTGATTTGCCCTTCTCCCCATATTCACTTAATGTTCAGTGATGTAACAGATATGTCTTTTTGCTCTCCAATTACCCAGACTTACTCCAAACAGTCATCATTCGGCATCTATCCAGCCACTTCAAACTATGAGGGCCGGTTTACACCAAACGTCAAAGTCAATTTGGCATCAACATAGCCCATTCCCAAGCGATTCCATTGTGGTCAATGAACGCTGTCATAGAGACGCTGACGTCAAATTGACTCTGCCGCTTGGTGTAAACGAGTCCTGACGAGGACCATTTTTAACTGGTGTGGTGATTTTAACCGACCCCCCTTTTTTAGGCCACCCGGACTATTTTCACTGTTGTGAGTGGGACCCATTTTTCATAAATATTGAGGTTCTTCCAATTAAATTATTTTTAAAGTCATAATTTTTGATATTTTAGTATATTCAATCAAGTAGCAACTTATCTAAATAATAAAATAATTTTAATATGATAAATTCCTATACTTTTTATAGATAAAGGTAAAAAATTACCATATAATTAACACACAAAATGTGTTAAAATAAAATAATGTAATAATTATTGTTAATATTTGGAAGACTTGTCACCCCTGATTAATTATGTCTCACTTGAAAGAAAAAAATTCAATAGTTTTTTTCCAATTTAGTTAAAAATATTTCTATCAGGAGAGAAGGTAGAAGGGGAAATGGTGCCTTAAGCTGAGGGTTGAAGTGTTAAGGGGTGCAGCCAGCAGAGTTGGATCTCTGGCCCTAAGGTTAAGGGAGGGGGCCCATTATTTTCAGGAGGTGCCAAGTTAAAACGGGGGGGGGGGAAGGTCGGTAAACGATACTACACCAGGACTGTGCTGCATCTTCAATACAGCATGATAAGTTGTTCCGCTTCCTGTATTGTCAGACTCCTATCCCACAGCATGAATTCATCCACCATCGTCGTGCAGTATTCGGAGTCCGAACCCGAACTCTTTCTGCCAATCACCATGTGACCAGGGCTTGTTCCAGACTTTCTACCATCATTCCAAGGGTTCCTGCTTTCCCTGGTTCCAAATCGACCGTTTTCGTGGACACGGAGGCCGGACGCAGGGTTGAAGACCACCACTAGGTGGTACCACGTTTCTTTCAGTGCAGTAATGTAACCAGCCCACCAGCCATGTCGATCGTGAACTCGAATCCTGAAATGAACGGTAGGGTGTTTTACTATCGGAGCTGGGTTATATCCTAAAGTTGAAGGTTAGTTCACTTAACAAATTTGTTAAATGAGTTCAATGTAATTCAAACTAATCAATCCGTATGGGCAAAGGTGAATTTACCACAGGTAGTAATCAAATATTCAGTATGGCCAATAATGGTAAGAGAAAACAAAAATAACTTGCTTTGAGATAATTTGTTCAGTTTTCTTTAACCCTTCGTGCGCCGGTCGAGACTTCAGTCTTATTACGATAAAAGCCAACACCACCGGGGAACACACTCCAACCCAAACACATCACACCACAGACACTAGTCAGCTGCTGTTACACAGTAGCTCAACCGTTTTAGAATCAATAAACCTAATTCGAGTCGCACTTAGCTTTTTGCAACTATGTAACTCTATAATCTACTGTTCACCACAAACTAACATTCCTGACCCTATTGCTCATAAATACATCTACATATACTTCCTATCACCGATATTTACACTCAACTT
>JBCAUG010027465.1:0-10411 GCA_038406175.1 Haplosyllis leylae
CTCCAAAAATCAAAGTTGCTCAGAATGGTCTGAAACATATTCTTGTTTTGGAATTTTTGAGATCGGATGACATTTTCGAAATTTTGTATTTGAGCTAACAACCAAGCAACCATACACACATACAGACGCCGTAGTGACCAGATAAGTCGCTCCGCTCTCGGAGAGGCGGCGCGACTAATAAAAATGTATAGGAAAACTCGATTGGATTTTTTTAATAACCCTAACCTTTAAAATTTAGTTGTGATAATTCTTAAAAAATGTTTCTGTCAGATTTGTTTATCGTGAAAAACCCCCGTGTGTCATGGCAATTAGATCAAACGCTCAATTGGGGCAGAAATTGCAGGGTAGTGAAGCATCAATTCTCATTTTGAAGTGATTATTGAAACGACTTCACTGGAAATCTCCACGATTTATGGAGCCGAAAAACGAGGAACACTTTTAAGGGATTGACATTTGTACATTTTATTTCAGTCCATGTGGATAAGAGGTTCAACAAAGCTAAATCTATGTACACAAAAAATACATTTATATATAATCAACGTTTTCTATACAAAATATAATACAACAATTTGAAACGTATTTCCATGTATATTGCCTGCCTATCAATTTCCACACAGTCGTTGCAACAATTTCAGGTATTTTCTAAACAGGTTGGTTATGCAGTTTTTCTAAGAAGTTGCTTGAATTGTGTCGGGTCATGTTACGGAAAATCAGATCATATCTACATTTAAATGCATGCATCTATATTGTAAACTTTGCTTCGATATTTCAGAAAGTAGCTACATATTTGATTTGAATACTGGCCATGGTCAGCTGCACTTCTGCTTCAGGCTATTCAACAAATAATACTCAGAATGTTTTTGCGTTCAAACTGAACTTGTAATGGCTTATTCGCATACACACCCGACGAATACGGGTTCAGATACCTATCTGGAGGGATTCCCTCTGGACTGGTCTATGGCTACAGTTGTACCATAAGAAATATTTACACTGCACACAAAAGGGGACGGATCCCCATCCCTAAATGACTACTGTACCCATTTTTAGGACAGGGCCCGGTCCCCGGGAGAAGTCTCCGTGTGTGTGAATGAACCATAACAGAACAAGCATTCTGTGCGCAATTATTACAATCAATTTAAGATGACTTCCTGCAAACGTTTTAGAAAAACTACCTTAAATACCAAAGGAGTTCTTTCTGAGAAAGCTGAACAGTTAGGATTTACTGTACAAATGTCTGAATAGTCTGGACGGGTTATGCACGCACATCGTAGAAGAGTAATGCTAGTTTGTGTCATGATGTACTTTGTGATTATATTCTTAGATTTTCACATCTTTCAATCAGAAAGTAGAAAAACCAGAATAAGGTAAAGAGAGAGTTCCAAATGTTATCTCATATCTACAACAAGTCGATAGGTAAATCTCATGAATACAAAAACTGGTATTTTATTTGGTTATTGCTCTTCCAAAGAATAAGCTCAATTGGAGATAAATGCTATGTAGAAATGGGTTTGCATGAAAGCACTGAAATTTAACTTTCAGTTTCGGTTTGTCTGGTATTAATTTCCCATTCGTGTCGCATCAGGATTAACCTTGCGATGCGTATTATTAGCTCCCGCATCCGAAGGTGGCGGGAATGTAATGTTTTCAGTCGTGTGTGTCAATCTGTTCACGGGGTGGCCGGGGGGAGTGGGTTCTTTCTTATTGCATCATGAGATATCTCCCCTCCTCTCAGGAAGGACCAGGTCAGAAAGGATCTGAACCTCCCTTCTCCTGGCCCCAATGCGTTAGTGGGGTAGGGGTTGGGTGCGAGCGGTTGGCCCCCGACTGAAGGCTTTCGTTATTTAAAGTTGCTTAGCACAGAAACATGGCGAAATACAGAGTAGATCTCCATTAAACTACCAAAAACAGTAACAGTTATAAGGGTTGTTTTGCTATACTTCTTATATTATTAATTACCAAAAATATCACATATTTAACTACTTAACTCACATTTCACTAGAAGCATACTCGCCTTAGGTGCACAAGTAATAAAGTGAGCTTACAACTAATTATATTCTGCAGAGCTGCTTGCCAGGTACATTTGGCACTTTCTTTTGAACTTCGTGATTTTTACTGCAGGTCCTAAAGAAATTCACATGCTTGAAACTATTCTCATAAATGTAAATTACTTTTGGTTTTCTTCATTGGTAAAACTGCATATTGATCAGTAAATTGGAAATTACCCCATTAATACCACGAATCATATTTATATGTAATAACAGGCAACAATTCCACGTGATAACAATTACTAGACTTTTAACCGTAAGTCCGAAACGTGAACAGATAGACCTAACAGTTTGGGAAAAATTTAACAAATCTGTTTGATTACAGTTGAAGGTTAGGCAAAAAACCCTTCACTCCACCCACATGCAATTGATAAAAAAGAAAAGAAAATTTCCCACTTTCCACAAATACACGCACAACAACCAAATCCGTGAACAATGAGAAATGCGTTTGTGTCACAAAATATTTGCTTATTCAAACTTAATAAAAACGAGCTTCGGAAGATTTCTCCAACCCAAACGGTTTCTCGTCTGTTGCGTGTCAATACAATGGGACTGAATTATGTATAATTGCAACGTCAATTTTTGCTTGGTTAGTATTTACAATAATAAATATGTTCACACTATACATAATGCTTGGATAAGAATATAAACAACATAATTTAATTGTACATATGCACGTACATAATACCAAATCATTTGATTGGCATTTTCTTTTTACAAGATGATATGACTAAAAGTAATATCAAGCTCAGTTTTAATTTGATCCTAATTAGAGAGTTTAATACAGTACCCTTTATTGCTTCAATTACAGTCATCCTGGTTAGATAATTGTGTCCTGAAGTCAAGGAATGGGAAGTATTTGGGATATTGAGGAGTGGATGGATGCGAATTCTGTCACCAACTTTAAAACATTCATCTCTGAATCGATTACAACTGTGCTTAAGTTAAACAGTGTACTATAATGCATAAACTATGGATTGGTGTATGAAATAATCATCTCTTCCTCCCTACCTGCAACATGGAACGTTAACGTGAATTTGCTCGTAACGTTGCTCGTTGACGCCATTCAACATGAATAACACATCAAGGCTTATTCACACGTACTGACACAGACGCAGACAAAAAGTTTAGCATTGTGCTAATGGATCGGACCGAAATTTGGGCTAAATGGGTTTCAGATCCATTTAACCCAAATTTCAGACTGTCACCATTGTCATGGTGTAAAACTTTAACGGGCCGAATTTCGATCCAAATTTCGGTGTCGGTACGTGTGAACAAGGCTTCAAATTTCCCAAAAAACTATCTGAATGTGACGTCGTTCGGGCCTTCGCTCAGTGAAAATACGCCCTAACTACGCTCAATAATTTACACTCAGCTAACTAAAGATATTATACTTGAGTAAATTTTAAATGAAAATGTTAAGGTGACCCATTTTCACAGGTACCTTAGAATAAAAACGTTTTTACCATTGAGAGCTGTGTATCTTGAACGTTCAAAACGAAACAATTAAGTCTTTTAATCGTAGATTGGCCATTTCACAATTGCCAGGATGTAACACTTTTGTAGCTAAAAGTTTTCGACAAGAACTCTGTGTGAAAATTACATAAAACAATCTGCACGGTGATAAGAAATTGATATGACTGTCATGAAGTTCAAATTCCGCACCATTTGCCCCACAATTACATAACACTAGTGGTACTCCCATATCTAAAGTGGCTCAAAATGGAAGATTTTGGAGCAGACTTGTGCAGAAATAACACTTGAACCAGTACAAATATGTCAGTGAAAATACAAAATGGATACAAAGAAATTTCATTTCCTATTTGAAGTACTTGAGTGCTGAAACAGTGATGAATTTTTCTATGAAGAGTTCGGAGTCCAGGACGGCTATATGTGCTGCTCTACCTATGAGGGAGTTGGCGGTGTTTGGCAAAGCGTGAAACACATCGTAACGGATAAAGGTGATGGACGAATTGTAGACAATGGGTTGAAGTATATTGTTGGCCATCTCACAGTAAGCAGCACCTGCAAAAAGAAGCAAACGTTACTTTACTGGCGGAATATGGTGCTTCGCGTGGTTTTAAAACCAGACATTAACAAACAAAAGTAACGCTTTCCAATTGGTTAGTTCTTTCTTTTTCTGTTTGTGGGGTCGTATCATCGCTTCTATTTAGCCATTCAAGCTCTGTTTACACTAAACATCTGCATTTGCGTCAACGTCAATGTTTGCGTCAAGTTTTGTATTGAGTGAATGGTGACACAACGCACACGCAGAGAATGGGTTCAAACTAATTCTCTGCATCAACATCTGTGTCACCATTAACACAATGTTAAAGTTGATGCAAACGTTAACGTTGACGCAAATGCAGAAATTAAGTGTAAACAGACCTTTAGCCTTCAGACTGTGCCACTAAGGCTTAGATTTACATCTCCCTAATGGCTCAATCACACTGACAGTGGCCGAGACCGAGACCTACACCGAGACCGATAACAAGTATACAGAACTCAATGGGAATTTGTGTTGTTATCCGTCTCTGTGCAGTGTGAACACCTCCATACAATTGCATAGAACCCAAATGTCATCGGTCTCGTTCTAGGTCTCGGCCACTGTCAGTGTGATTAAGCCATAATAAGTGCAGGACTGTAGCTTTAACGGTGTTCATGATGCGTTTCACTACTCACCTAAACTAGATAAATCTTTGGCGGCAGCTTTGCACAGTTCTATCCTGGAGGAATGGAACGGGACGTAGCGATCCTGTGACGAACCAACCAGCAAGATGTTCTTGAAGAATTCAAGACCTGAAAAGATGTTTAAAACATGAAAGGAGACGTACATCTTCAATGAAACAATTCTTTATGTAAAACAAATACCTTCTTCAACAGTTTAACTGACGTATTTTCATAGTGCTACACCATAAGAGTTCACTATCCATTTGTTTAAACTGTTCGCTTACCAGGTCGGGTGCTGAGCTGGTAGAGAAACGTTTGTCGTGGATCCGGGTGATCCTTTAGCGCTAATTGAAGAAGTGAACCAGACTTCTTCCATTTCTGCATAAACCACATACCTACAATGGTTCAATACAATAGGTTGACGCTATTATCTTTAGTATAGTGAATGAACCAAATATTGCAAAAACACCAAAACTTGCTGTATTTCTTCATTGGCAGATAATACTTCAATTCACGTATCGTGTGTTGAACTGAAACAAATCTTGGGTACGTTGACACCTCATCTTTGGTAAAGCGAATTCGCCAAATATTACACGAACTCCAGGTGTGTTTCTACGTTGGTTTATTTGTTGGCGAACAAAACCTTACTGTAGTTCTACACATGATTTCTTCAAAGGTTCAAGAATTTTGCAAAGCAGGCAGGCAGTTGCTCTTACCCATGTTGACAAGTCCACTCGTGTTGTACAATGTGCCAAGATGTGGCCCGGACAGGGAGAGGAATGTGTGCAGCTTGGGCAGCAGCGTAGCCATCTTGGGTCGAGAGAGTGCAGAACGTATGATGATATTACCCAGGGAGTGCCCAACAAAGCTGAAGTAATGAAATTGGCTAATGATAAAAGGCTATTTTCGGGGCAAAGGACCATTGAGATCTAATGCACCAAAAAAATCATTTTATAACTGATAAAATTTGTTTTATTGGTGGCTCGTTAGAGTCACCTTATTGGTTGCGTCGATATGCCCTTAACATCTTGGGAAGATGTTAAGGGCCTTTAGCAGTTTTATAATAAGCAGGCCTACTTTGACCTGCATTCATTGGTTGGAATTTATTTACACAGAATGCTGCATGATGTCATAAGTAGGCCTACTTTAACCTGCATTCATTGGTTGGAATTTATTTACACAGAATGCTGCCATGACATCATTTTGGACGTTGTTTATTTAACAACGTCACGAGACACCATTTCAACTATGTTCATGACGTCATTTTTATAGCTTCGTAACGTCGAGAAAGAATCAGCTTAACTTTTCATATTTTCTTTGCACATTGTGGAACGAACCAGTAATGTCGAATTTTTTTTCAAAAAAATGTACCAATACCCTGTCTGATATTCTTGCATATTGTAGCACTTTAAAAATAATCACTCTTCATTAAAACGTTGACGTTATCAAAATGGATAATCATACCTAATTTTGGAAGGGGAGATTCCGTACAGTTCTATGTGATACAAAATTTCATCAACCAGTCTGTCTGTCATCACTTCAAAATCCGCAAAAGTGTCCGGCTAAAAATTAGGTACAAAGCCAACATTAAAAGAACTTGTACAGAACACATGCTGTCGATACATTGGCAACCGTGTATTTACGATGTTACGGTGTATGTTACTGCCAGACACTAAGCCAGAGACGGATAAATGTGGCTGGTATGAATTATGTGGATGTGTTCATACTGCGCTGTGACAGAGTCCGACGCAGATTTCCATTGGGGTCTGTATACATTTCATAAGTATCTGGGTCGCTCTCGGTCTCGGTCAGTGTAACAATCACTTGGTCTGTACACCTCTTGCACGTCGACAACTACAGAGGCGGATCCAGGATTTCCTAGCGGGGACGCCAACCCTTACGAGGGGGTGGGGCGCCAACCTACTATTTGACCACTTTTTCCCGAAAACTACATAAAAATGAAGAAATTTTGGCCCGGGGGTGCCCAGAGTCCCCCCCCCCAGATCCGCAAATGAATTATGTACTATTTTTGTCTCACAGCGACATACCTGATTTCTCTCCGACATGAGAAAATCCAATCTGGCATTTGGCAGCGCCATCTCAAGGTATGTTCTAATCAGCCTCAAGTCGGCGCTGTTTCCATCAAGTCCGTGCGCGCAGACGATCAGATGGATTCCGTCGTCGTCGGCGCGGTTGATTTCCGGTGTCCAGAAGTACGGTAGTGTGGACACTTGGCTCGGGAAGTCACTGTAAATGTCATCTTACATTTTAGTCAAAACTGATCATTAAGCGTTTCTTCCCCTTTCATACACAACTATTCAATCCAAGAACCGCAGAAAAAAGTGTCAATTCTAAGGGAAATTATACTTTTTCAACTGACCTGTAGATGTGGCCATTATATTTCATCTGTCGACGCAAGTTTTCTTTCGCGGTGATGAAGTTTATGGTGCTGTCCCCTACCGGCGACACCAGACACTGTTCCTTCCGGTACTGCGACAGATCCGGCGTTGACGAAGACGCCATCAGTGACATGATTCGTTCACCGTGAGTCTGACGATTTATACCTCGTGATGACCGACTCCCCTTTTCACTGACCTATAAAATATTCCAGTTCCTGAATGACTGCTCATACTAGACGAAAGCGATTGAATTGGCAATATTTACACTAAGGCAATTGGCATCAAGGTAGAAAAATCTGCACTCGCTTCGGGTTAATACTAGAGATGGGATGAAGATCGGTGATGAATTCCAACCCATTCATTCCCCATTACATAATCGGATTTGGTGTCAATCAGTCTGACTAATGGTACAACTGTAGCCATAGACCAATCCACAGCGATTGCCTCCGGATAGTGATCTGAACCCGTCTCCGTCTCCGTGTATGTGAATAAGCCATAAGGCGCAATAATGTTTACCTGTATGGAGCTTAAACTGTGCGTAGAACTGACGACTGGGTGTGCCCGTTCCCTCGCCTGTTTTCTTGCTTTTGCACGTTCACTACGTTCATATTCCTCCTTGAGCAGCTCCATCAAAGTACACGTACCTAGAAATACAAACATTTTTGTGTTGTAAATTGATCTTTTAGTGCTACAGTTAATATTTTTGGATCATCAAACTGTTGACTTGATGGGCAAAACTCACCAGATAGGCTGTATTCATCACTCTCCTCTGACTTGGGTTTGCTGTCAATGCTCATGGTGTCTGCGTCTGGGTCGTCCTGGCTCGGTTCTGTGTGTAACGTTGACACTGATTCACCCAATCCTGACGTGTCACCCCCTTTGCTACCTTCACTCACAGAGGTATCACCCCCTTTCGATGAGCCACTACCCTGGCTGTCCATTTTAGCTAACCCCCCTGTAGCACCTGCCAGTTTGGTATTATCACCATTGGTTTGAGTATTATCAACAGGTTTAGTTGACGATATTTCAGTCTCTTTTTGGTGTAGCGACGTCTCAGTTTCTTGCTGCGAAATTTCCTCACATTTGGAACTGTTTTTGTCTTCAGATTCTCCCAGTGCTTTGGACAGGGAATCTGCTATGAGGTTATAATCTACATGTGTGGAGTCAGCAGTAGGTTCAGTGGGCGAGTTTTTATCACTTTCGCTTGTTATGTAGCCATTTTGTACATTCTGCAGATTTGAACTTGAGTCGGACGGTGATATGCTACTGGAACCACTATCTTTGTCATCAGTCACGAGGTTGTCGTTGATTTTTGTTCGTTCCAGCTGTGTAGTGGTACCTGGGACTTCTTTCTCCTTCGTCAGTGCAGAATCCGAACCGCCTCCCGTTAAACCCGCTTGGATCATGTGCGATAAATCAATAGAGGATTTGTCCAGTAGGGATTCTGTAGTTAAATCCGGCATAGATCCGCTACCAGTCATGTTGAAGTGTCCCTTCGCTAAAAGCGTTGGCATAGAAACTGCGTTGTACAGAGCGTTTTTAGTAGCTGCGTCCTGTAGAAGAATATTGTGGGTACCACCAGGGCTGAGAGTACCTAACTCCACAACTGGTATAGACGGAGTGTTGTCCAGTTTCCTGTAGCCAACCAACGAACAGTCCAAAGGATCCACTGCTACACTTCCTCCTGCGTTCCTTGGTTCCGTGCCGTCAGCCATCATAAACGCTGAGGGTCTTTTGAACGCCTCCGGTTTGATATTCTTGATAAACTTTAGCTTATTTTTCTTGAGCCTGGGTGATGAGGAGTCACTACTATACTGAGATGATGTGTCACTATGGCGACTTCCTTTCCGTGTCAGACTTGATGCTCCTCCACTGTTGCTTAGTTCCCCTGCTGTCTTGTCCTCCATTTCATCCATTTCTTCGCTGGTATGAACTGAAAAACGCCAATCTTAAAATGAAAACAAAATCGATCAAGATGCTTTTGAACGCGCGCTTCCATTTTAGGTGCAATTATATTGGAGCGAAAACGACATCGCCTAGAATGGATACAAGTTTATTTAGTACTGTGTTTAATTGTGAGTAGCGGCAAAGATCAAAGGGAATTTCGTTTTCGCCCCAATGTAATTCCTTAATGACGACCTATCTTCTGAAGCGAAACGGTAATAAGGCTTTAAAGAGAGAGATGAGTTCATTTAGGACAGTCCCATAGACGTCAAAAATATCCAATAATAAAATAAAAATAACTTACGATGTTTAGCAATGGAAGCCTCACAGTAAATGTCTTCAAAAACTACGGGTAATGTCGTATGGTCACCATCCATGTCCCAACATTCTACGGATAGTGGAAGGAGTCCCTGGAAGTATGGCGATGCTTTCACCAATGCTGCAAGATCACTGTGACCATTTACACTGCAAACCATAAAGAAAATGTCAGATAGAACATACACACACCATGCAAATTTATGTCACTAAGGGACTGTTTACACGTAGCGTTTTTCAGTTCGTTTTTTATCAGCGACACCTTTGATCTTTTAACGTCATGTGTTAACAGCACCACAGGAATACATTGGACCCATTATTAAACCGGCTCAAAAACGCTACATGTAAACACACCTTAACAAATAAATGCATCTCATTTCAATTTGATAAAAGAGATAGAAAACTGAAACATTTGCTTCATATCCAAAGCAAACTAACCTTGGTTCATAGCATGCCACCATTGCTTGTTTACTAAATTCATTGGTAAAGAATGCCTCGGAGAATCTCTTGATCTGAAACAAAGAAACGACATCAAAACATCAAATAATTTTGCGACAAGTTAAAATCTCCTTGGTGAATAATGATCATTTTTGTTTTGTTTTGTTGTTTGTATTGATTTTTATTTGTCAGAAAACAGGATAAGATTATCAAAAGGTTTTATTTTGAAATCATACCCGTTGTGTGTGATGCTCTTTGGCTAATATGTGGTTTATTGTGTCATTGGAAGTAACGAGCTCGAGGTATTGAGTCCAAAGAATCACGTTCTCCGCGCAGAGCTGCGCTATATCACTGGTTGCAATCTCCAACAATGTCTCTTCATTTGTGACCTTCTGCAAAGAGATAAGATAATTCCAATGTCAGTAGATTATGTGGTCACCGATACGTTTGAAGCAGAATCCCTAAATGCACTTTCCGCAGCTTATCCATGCAAAACCTACCTTCAGGACGCCTGTGATATTCTCTAATTTCTGATGACAATCGACATGCTCTGAAATCAAAAAAATGTTTATGAAGCTTTTTATTTGCCAGGTTCCCCGT
>JBCAUG010027476.1:0-10410 GCA_038406175.1 Haplosyllis leylae
GATTTGTGTACAGTTTTGGGCACGATTCCATGGGCATGACCACCTAGTCTTATCAAATTCCATTTGATAGACAATTATTTTCTAATAATCGACTCTGACCAGCTTTTATCCATCACCTATTCATCTGCACGGAATGTATTTTCATTAAAACTTCGCGGTGAAATATTACGCACTTCTGAATTCTCACCTAGTTGCTCAATGATTCCATCTTCATGCTGCTGCACACATATGTCACCAAATGTCTAGTTAACCTTTTTCTGGAGCACATTGCTTTTTGCTTATTCAAAATTGGTTAAGTATGTTTTTAGGAGTCACGGATTCACTTCGGATACTGATTTTTGTCTGGTAAGCAATGTTGTTTGGATATGATTAACAGGGGCGGATCCAGGACCTATCGTATGAGGGAACGCCAGCCCCTAGCCAGGGGCGCAAACCCTTTATAGTCCTTGATTGGGGGGGGGGGGGTCTGTGATTGAAAGAACGGACGTTCACTGGTATGAATAGCAAATTAAATTGTGTAAGAACCCAGTAGCGGATCCAGGATGTGGTCTGCCCCCCCCCGGGTCCGCTACTGGTTCAACCCATGTGAAAGACTTTTTACATTGCAAGTTATTGGTGTAATAATAAATCAGTGACAGGTCCGGTGGGGAAGTTTTTCGACACGAGCCACCAAAGGATCATTTTTTTTCAAAAAAAACTTCCTTGGGTTTTCAGAATTCTGTGGGCACCAAATTCACGCTAACATTAAGCATGTTAAGGACCCAATTTATTTCTAAGGTCCTTGACCCGTCCCCTGCACATAAGTTGCCAGGTTGAACACCCCACGTTGCGAACTCACAAAGCGAACAAATAGATTCTGATATTTTTTGCACAGTGATACAGATTCATTTCTTTTTAATACACCCAAAGCATGAATTCAAAGATTATGAAACCGACATTACTAACAAATAAGAAGCAAACTTCCTACACAAGAGGTCACATGATCATTGGTGGATTCGGGGGGGGGGGTCAGGAATGTGCCCGTCTCAAGGTCCAATTTCTCTCATTTTCATGCAGTTTTTGGGCATAAAATGGCAAATAAGCTGGTGCCCCTGCCTTTGGGGCATGGTGCCCCCTCACTGTCTGGGAAATCCTGGATCCGCCACTGATGATCGAATCATTTCGATTGGTGATTTTTTGTCACTTGATTCATTAAATTTAGTCTTTTAATTAAAATTATTCATGGAAAACTCAAAATGAATTTGGCCACACGAGAACACACAAATCGAGATTCACTGAGACAAGTCTAACTTTACATAATTTGTCACTTTTAACACAAAGGAACCAAAATGACCTTGACGACTAAACTTGACCTCAAGAGTGACATTAACCGCAGCGTTTGCTCCGAGACGCTTCCTAACTTCCGCACCGTCATTGAGTCAAAGATGTACAGATCAGCACGCGTCGACGCAGCGTCCATTGATGACATTCAGCGTCTGGAGGAACGCGGCATCAGAACCATCATTGACCTCAGGTCCAGCAACGAGGCGAAAAAATTTGGACTCACAGGTTAGCAGACTTTTTCCGAAAAGAAAACACGCAAATGACCCCTGTCCTGGCCAGGGCCGGTACCCCTATCCTGTATGGGGGAGGGGGGGATTCCCCTTTCATTGTCTTGGGGTACTCCCTGGAAAGGATCAGGGACCAGAGACTGGGGTACCCCGTTCCCTTGGTGAACAAACAAACTGAAAACATTGCCTTCCTGAATACTTCGGAATGCGGGCGGTAATTATCCAGAAGGTGGAAGGGGAGTATTTCCTGGCAATGCCTTACTGGCAAAAATCTTTCTGACCATTTGCCTTTTGAAGTTCTCTATCGTGGTTATTATAATGGATCATGAATAATGCAGTCATCGGTGGCCTGTTTTCTACTTTGACCATCGCTATCACGTGAATGTTTTTCACTGTTTGATATGTTTGCTTGTTTCTTTCAGGTGTCAAGGATGAGAAAATTATCATAAAGGATTACTACGTACCTCATACAGTGAAGAGTGCCAAAGGTCAAGATCAAGGTCACCAGAAGGTCAAGGTCAAATGTCAATCAACAGGGGAAACATCAAATGCTGTGTCACATGATCAGGGATTGAGGAACAGGGGATCTGGATCGCACTCCACTGGTTTCCTTGACAACAGAAGTTCTCACCAATTCAAATTTACCGCTATCTATGAGCCAGCCAATAGGAAGAAAGTTCGAGGAAAATGGGTGTTTTTGAATCTACTGGATGATGCAGTGTTGCTAAGAACATTGCCATGGTACATCAAAATTGTTGCCCTCTTAGCAATAATTCTTGATGCCATATTTAAAACGCATTTGGTAAGTTGATTTCTGTACTGATCACCTTGATCACATTTTTACAGCCCGCGTACGTAGTACGACGGGAGGTAATGTTTTCAGTTTGTCCAACACAGGGGCCGGGCCTGGGGGGTTACCATGCCAGGACTAGGACAGGGTACCTCCACCTCCATCACCCAGCCAGGACCAGGACGGGGTACTCCTCACCCCATCTCCTGCCCGCTCTACCCCTGCCCTGCCCCCCCCCCAGCCAGGACCAGGACAGGGTGCCCCCCCACCCATCCATGCCCTCCATCCAGGACCAGGACAGGGTAATGCCTCTCTTCCACCCCCTGGCAAGGGCCAGTACAGGGTACCCACCCATTCCATCCCTATCCCGTTCCATCCCCCCCCCCCACCCCCGGCAGGAAATGCCGCGGACGGGATATGGCGCGGACGGTACGCCACTTGCGTTTTCACGCAGGACTTTCTTGTTTGCCTATGGTTCTGTCTGTGACATGTAGGAACAAACTGAAAACCATAAATCCTGAACAGAATCCAAAAATTTAAGTTCTCAGCATCAAGTTCATTATACATTCATTTATGTGTCCCGTCGGTCAATCCCATTTATTTATCTATTCATTCATTCTTTCACTGATTCATTCACTCCATTCAATTACTCCTGCACTCATTCCTTCCATTCTTCATTTACTAGCTCATTCCTTCACCCTCTCCTTCTTCATTCTTTCCTTCCGCCTTTCATTCATTCACACAGTCATTTCCTCATTCCTTCCTTCCTTCGCGCACCCACTGATTCATTCCTTCATTTTCTGTGTTCTCTCAGTTGGTTCGGGTGATTGCTTTGTGCCAGAAGGGCCTGGGAAAAGCGTATTGCGACATCGTCGACAACGCCGGCCCAGGAATCTGCACAGGTAATAGATGTAACATTCAGTTAATCTTTTTTTTAATCTCCAGAAGTCCAAATACAGGACATCAGTGAGCTAACAAAATAGACATAAAATTACTGATGCCCTCGAATAAAAGATACTTTTTTCCTTTCTTTAGCATTGCGACTGTTGTCTCAATCCGAAGCACTACCAGCCCTGTTGATCTGTAGACTCGGTAAGGACCGAACAGGCGTCATCTGCGCACTCATACAGACGCTGTGTGGCCTCCCAAGACAGGAGGTTGTTCAACACTATGCACTCTCTCAGGTGAGGTTACACTGTGTGGCTTGTCACAACAGGGGGTTCTAGGGCACTTTGCACTCTAATAGAAAGTTGCACTGTGTGGCCTACCTAGACAGGGAGTTGTTTAACACAATGTTCTATCTGAAATAACGTTGCTCTATGCACTGAAGAAAGCTGCTCAACATTATGAACTCTGCAAAGGAATAAGAACTTGTGGCTGAAAGTAGTGCATAACTACCACTGAGGCGGGGGTGGGTGGGGACGGTAATAAATTACATAACCATTCATTCATACATTTGACCAAAGGATTCTTACACAATAAGACAAAAGAGAGGGCATTGTTTGCCCCCCCCCCCAGTGGTACAGAATTCTTAGTTCTACGCCACTGGTGTAACGTCGGGACACACACAATGGGAACGCATCCAAGGTTCCCGGGAGCACCACCTTCAAAACTGTCCCTTCTTTCTGTCTCTTCAGAAATATTTGAGCGAGAAAATTTTGGAAGAAACGGCAGAAGAGATACGGAAGAGAGGAGTGGACGAATCCTACATGCGCAGTGACCCTGTAAACATGGAGGTCCTTCTTGATTGGATAGACAACAGGTCAGTGTCAAGGTCATTTAAAGGTCAAGAAGGATCAAGTGAAGCTTAAAAGGATAATTTTGAGTTTGAACTGGGTGGATTGAAACCCTAAATATGGAGATCCTGTGACGAAGTCACTTCAGTAGCATATTCGGAATGGGAGGGAGTGGAGGGTTCACCGATTTCATGTTTGTATACCCACCCTCCCCCCCAAAGTTTCTTGATCTGCTAATAGTGATTTCAAGATCAAATTTGAAGGCCACGGACATCTTCAGGGTAAAACATTTCAACGTCTCTTTTACTTAAAGGTCAGAGGTCAAACAGGGTTACATGAAGGTTAAGGTCATTTCAAGGTCGACGATTTCCATTTTTCGGATTGTTGATTTTGTGTATTTGATAGGTACGGATCTATCGAGGATTATCTCACACACATTGGTTTCACTGTGGATGAACAGGAGCAACTGAGATCAATCATGTTAAGCTCAAGGTCATTCTGAAGGTCAAGGTAAATATTAAGGTCAAATTTACTAGTGGTTGTCAGTGTCATCATTGTTTTTCTTTTCGTTCAAAGGAGCTGAATTTGACGTCATTGAAAATCTTACGCCTCATAAGAAACAGTTATGAAATAAAGAAGCGTACTCTTCAAAGAGAGTTGTTAGGGTCCGTTTACACTGAGTGTTGGCGATGGCGAAAGTGAAAATTTTCTTTGATATTTGCTGCTTATACTTTGATCTTTTCTGAAGGTTCTTTTATCTTTATCGTTTTCGCTTAGTGTATATGGACCCTAAGCATCAAAATAAAACGTGTGAAATCAAGAGGGGTACGCTTTAAAATAGTATACGCAAGTGATGAAAGTATACATAGGGGTTGTGAAAATTGTCCTTGTTACAAAACAGTAATACCATGAAACATTTAATACTTTATTTCCGTTTCACAATAAAACAAATAAAGAGATTTAATACTGTCATGATTTTATCTCCAGTGTCGATAATACTGTTCGTGAGTTTCATTTTAAATGGCTTTAAATAGTAAATTAAATGCATTTTGAATCCGTTAAAAAGCAAAGCAAGACTATTCTAAAATCCAATTGCAACATTACATTAATGAGTGAAAAAAAAAACCAGTTATACCGCCATGTGGTCATTTTTGATAAGAACTCCCTCTTGTCATTTCTGTCACTATGATATCTGGTAACACAGAAAGGCCACCTAGTGGTGATACGTGTTGTTACATTTCTATCGGGTTCTCATTTTCTATTGTTGAGAGGTTCTTGCAGGTTTTCTATTTTATCGAAGGATTCTGTTCTTCAGGGGTGCCAGTGGTTTAATTATTGTTGTGGTTGTCAGTGTCATCATCAACCTAAGGGTTGTCTATTGTTGTTGAGGGGTACCTAAGGGCTGTGTACGTAGTTTGGGATCAACATAAGCAGATCTAGTGGTAGTTTGCCAACTGTTGTACTCCGCCTTCAGCTGTGGTGGATCCAGCTCAGGCTGGTGTGCAGGGTGGCTGTGAGAGTGCCTCTCTACAAACAAAAACATACAATTACAGAGGAGGTTTCAGCTCAGGCCTGTGGGCAGGATGGCGGTAAGAGTGCCTCTCCACAAACACAAACAGTTACACAGGACAAAGGAGGATTCAGCTCAGGTTGGTGGGCAGGATGCAGTGTATCATTTAAGTTCAAAAAGTTACTGGACAATCTGGGCCAGTAACTGGAATATTTACTGACCAGACAGAAAATTTACTGGTCCGATAATAATGAAGTATATTTCTACCTAATTGTATATTTTATTACTAAACACAAACAATACAGTCTACAATGGAATTATATATGATAGAAGCTGCCTGGCTCTATTCCCAGGCCTTATATGCCCATTTTGTAAAAAAATAAAAGCAAAAAAAGCATAAAATCACAAAAAAGCACTTTTTTCCAAAAAGCACTTTTTAACAGGAATTTTAAATATGAATTTACCTTCTTTCCAATAATTATTGTCATTTTTTTCTGTATATTTTATCATATCCAAAGATACATATGGACAGTAGTACATGTAGTAGTGAACTTTATGCCGAGCAAAGCGAGGCTGAAAATTTTTTCCAAGAAATTAGAACAGTATTAGAACATCCAGACTAACCATAAGTATTAGAACAGACTTTGCTTTTTAAAAGTACTTTGTATAAGGCCTGTATTCTAGCTTAGTAAGCTCCAAGCAGAGTTTGCTGGCCAAAAACAAATCATTTCTAGTCTTTAACAGTTTGGGAAAAAAGGTCAAATATTGTCCAAGTTTTTTTACTAGCCAAGCCAGGCCAGTAAGTGAAAAGTTTACTGGCCCGAGACAATATTTACTGGCCATTGGCCAGTGGGCAGGTGCTAAATGATACACTGCAGGATGACTGTGAGAGTGCCTCTCTACAAACATAAACCAACAGCTACAGAGGAGGATTCAGTTCAGGCTCACCTATGAGGATTTAAGGACTCTAGCCCCTGGTACTATTACTTATCTTTGATGTTTTTAAGGTACCGGGATCCAATTTGAGGTTCTTTGAAATGACACTGACACCTGGTATGGTTACTCACGTAAAGGTTGGGGTTTTAAGGACTCTGGAACCTTGTCTGATTACTCACCTTTGAGGTTTCTTAAGGACTCTGGAACCTGATGTGGCATGAAGTTGTAGGATCCGTCGTAGGTTGAGCTGTAATAGTGGGCGAACTGTAAAAAAAGGGCAAGTGAAAATATACGTGTAATGAAATCGCCATTGATAAATTTGGGTAAAAGTCAACTGTCTCGGTCTCTCAGCGTGTCTTCATGTTTGTATCTGTTACTGCATCTGTCTTGTGAGAGTGTTCAATGCATCTTGCGAATGTCTGATTCTATCTGTCTGTATGTTTTCTGCGAGCGTGTGTACTCACATCGGAAGGCAGTGGTTTAGCTTTCCTCTGCTCTTTCACATCGAAGCGTTTTTCGTTCCAGTTTCCGATCAGAGTGTTGTCGGAGTATGAACTCTCTTTATTCGTACATCTCCAACCGAATTGTCCGAACTTAGCTGCGTCTGAACTGTGCGTCCACACCTCTCCCAAACCTGAAACATAAAGCAACCAATCAAACTCAATCAACTGTGAAATTCACTGAATACATAAGAGGCTAATTTGCATCAAATTCAGATTTTTTGCCGCCCGCGTACGCTGTACGACAGGAGGTTATGTTTTCATAGGTGTGTGTCTGTCTGTCTACGGGGGGAGGGTACCCCTCGACAGCACAGGGGGTAACTTCGCCACCCTGGACAGGATAGAGAGTACCCCTACTTCCTCAGGGGTTGCCACTCGCTCCCTCCCTCTAGGAAATCCTGGATCCGCCACTGGTGACAGTAATTGAGGCATAGAAAGTCATGTACTTGTGGTACAGCATGCAGATTTGGGCATAAAGAGTTCAATATTGCAGGTCTTCCCCCTTCTCCACTTTGTAGTGCTGGACAATTCCATCGCGAAATAGTTTTTTTTTCAATTTGGATTTTGATGTAAAGGCTTTTTAAATTTCTTTCAGGTTATAACAAATACAATTTGCACATCACAAGATAAATATTTTGATTTAGTTTTTTTCCAAATTTTCACATAAACTGTACGGAATTTAAATTTAATGGCTGATCAATCTATTTAAGTATGATGTTTTTTTTTTTCTCAAGAAATTAAACATTTATCAGATAAAATTTCCACAGAAGAGACAAACTCAGGGAGAACCTATTGTGCTTTGACCAATTTTTTACCCGCAATTTTTTTTAATCATCTCTGTTTTCAAGATAGATTTACTTGCCTGACGCCCGAACCATTGAACAGAAAGGAGGAGTTATATCCAACGGATCCACCATTATGATTTTTATCTGTTTACTTTCAGTTTTTAACCATAAATTCCTAAATTGCTTTGCTGACCCGTCTTGTTTACGTTAGATGTGTCAACAGGTGTCGCGTAGTCCCTAGCAACGATCCCTGGTTACACGTCTTGATCGCGCAATCACGTGATGTGATCGATACTTTGATCCTTTTCAAACAGCTGATATTGTATCATAAATAGCCACTCTAGTATCCTATTAAAATAATGATAAGAGAATTGTTTTAAATTTACAAATTTTTTTGGCATTACTTTCAACTAAAATTTCTCAATTTCAAGACGTCATAAATGATGACGTCATGGCGCTTGCACTGTCTTAGTTTGCCTTTTTTAATTTGGGAGGGGGGCAGGGAAACTTACTTTTAAACATACATGTCCAGATTCAGATGTGAATCCAGGATGAGGGAGGCGAGTGAATTATAAAACATTTCGTCCTTTAGGAGGACCATCCAATTTTTTTTCAGGAAAGAGGTGTATTGGGAAATGCCAGCAGAGCACCCTCCAGGAGATATTCCCCTACACTGGGCATTTTAACGTTCCACTAAAATTGCCAATGGCGCTGCAAGCAACAGTATTTCAAAGGAGCAAAATGACAAGAATTAAATATTAAACTAACTCCATTGATGACGCAAATCAATCTCAAAAGGATCCCATAATTTTTGGGAGAGACAAACAGTGATAATCCTGGATCCGTCACTTATTTATTTTAACACTCTTCGCAGTGGCGGATTTAGGATTTTCCAGAGGAGGGAGCGATAACCTCAAAGATGGGGACGCCAACCTATTATTTGGTCCAATTAGCCCCAAAAACTTCATGAAAATAAAAAAAAAATTAAACCTGGGGGTGGGCGCCCCCCCCCGGATCCACCAATGCTTCAGGGTCTCCAGAGAAACCTTGTAAATAAGAATAGGAAACAGTCTTTAAATGGAAAATCCTGGATAACAATCCGCCACTGGTATCGTTTGGCAAACTTTAACACTATGATAACGAAATCCTGTAGGCCGGAGTGATAAATCTAGGAAATTTTTGTTGTAAACTTTATCAGTCTGCGCAACCGTCTGTGATGCACTGAGTGGAGAAAAATGTCAATTTTTTTTTGGATCACCCAAACTGTCACCAGATGTCTCGCACACATCACCAGCACTAGCGTGCAGAATATTCTGTACACCCATTGGCAGATCCAGTGGGGGGGTGTGCCAGTGGTGTGCGTCACCCTCGGGGTCCAAGTTTTTAAATTTTCATGCAGTTTTTGAAAAAAAAATGGCCAAAATAATAGGTTGGCGCCCCCACCTTTGCGGTTGGCACCCCCTCCTGTGGGAAATCCTGGATCCGCCACTGAATTCACCGTTAGGTTACCATCTCGTTGGTTTTACTAGGTTGCGGTAAATGTTGAGCGAGGGACGCAGAGAAAAATGTCAAAAAGGGGTTAGACTTTGTGGATGAAGAAAATTAAGAAACTCGATGGGGAAGGGTGCCAACAAATTATTTCTATATGGCCACCCTCGTATCTTGATTAATTTGGGGCAAATGAGCCCAAAATGTCCCGATATTGCGCACTCTTCTCATCTGGGAAATCCTGGATCCACCACTGGAAAGCATGAGCTGTTGTGTAATTGTACTGCTGGATACTGGACATGTCTCACATATATCTTAATTGGACACTACGTTGGATCCAGGAATCTCGGGGTTTGCCAATATGCCTGAATTTTTTTCACTAAGATCCGGCACTGCCTTGGATACTTTTGTTTCATTTTGGCTTCCTTTTGTTGCTTTCTGTTATTTGCCAACAACGCGCGGACACCCCCCTCCTCCGCGTATCCTACCCAACACACCACTGGACCAGAGTCTGATTGCATAATGAGAACAAAAATTGTACGAGAAATCATACACACAGCAGTGGCGGATCCAGGATTTGGTCGGGGGGGAGCCAAAATTTTTTTTCTGAGATTTTGCCGATGTAGCAGAGCAGAATGGGGTGAGTGAAGTGAGCCAATATTGGCCGGGGTCCAGGGCCCGCCTTAGGGCCCTGAAAACTCTTGCATTTTTAACTGTCAAATATACATTCTCCCACTTTTCCTGATACTTTTTCTTCAAATTTTTTAATGTACATTTGTACTTTTTCTTCAAAAATTTGAACTTGCATTCGTGTAGGAAGATTACACAAAATATAAAAGATTCTGGCTATTTTGACATATTTGTTCTGTTGGTTAGGTTTGCAGATAGATTAGTTTGTAAACCAGGGATCTGGGTCCTTTTGGACCCAAGAAACTGTTGCACTTTTATCTTAAAAAAATGTATCTTCCTACTATCCTGGGAAATTTTTGTTGAAATTTCCAAACAATTTTTACATACAAATATTTATTAATTCACAGCCATCTTTTTATATCATAATGTGTGAAAAATACTTTACTTCAATCCTTACAGATACATTATGGTTTGAGTTAATATAA
>JBCAUG010027487.1:0-10410 GCA_038406175.1 Haplosyllis leylae
CGGTGGTAAGAGAATGTTGTTTCTTTTTTCCTGAGTGGGTATTATTTAGAATAGAGTTTAGGCCGAAAGAGTTAATGCCATTGGTTTAGCCATTTTTCGGTCTCGTTTTTGGTTTCGGTGTCGGGCAGTGTGAAGAAACCATTACACATAGAAAAATTCTGAAAATAAAAGGAACAAGACGATAAATGTAACTATGTTTTACAGCTGATGGTTCCATTTTCCCACCATTTATTTCGAAGGATTTCGTGGCCAGTATGTTCAGTATGGATGTGTGCAGGTATATTAACTTACTGCTTTGTTAGAATGTGTTTGTAATGTAATGTATAGAAATTTATTATCTATCCAATGGGTCTGTTGGATCCAGTGTTCTAGAGGCCTGGCCCCTACTCCCCAATAAACCAGGCTCATCTAGTATTCTCCTAAATACATTTTCCATCACAAATGCAAGTGATTGTTTACATAAGATCTAAGTTGAGTTTATACTTGGGAATCCCCGGTGGGAATATATTTTCATGATGTAGCCATTTTTAATGCCCGACCTATATTTTTTCAATACGACGGGGACATATTGTGGTGAGAAGGTCTTCCCATTGCTTCGTTTATCCAAATATGAAGTTATCTTCCAGGACTTAGACATTTGGGGGGCGAGGGGTGAGGGATCTGGGACTTCAGATAGGAAAAGACCAATTCCTCCAAAAAGGTGCATAAAAATAGAAAATTCGTACTGTTGAAAAAGTTAACACCGGTGGAACTATCCCTCGCGAAATGGTGTTATTTAATTACCGCAGTACGCTTCCTTGTGTGTCCAACGATCGATCTCTAAACAGTTTGAAATCTGTTTCCAGATCAGCAACGGCTACTTATCACGGCGAGGGAAGCGTCAGCAAATACAACGTGAGGGTTCACAGATACAGAGCCCCGAAGGAAGAGCTTGAAAAACCGTCGCTCAACCCGGACAATGCCGGTTTCTGTACTCCGTATGGGAACTGTATGGGATCCGGAGTGCTCAACATAACCACGTGTCAAAAAAGTCAGTGCGCTTTCTGAATCATTTAGTGCGTTTTGGTTTTGTAACGTTCGTAGAAAAACTTCAGAATCTTCTGTCACTTTTAGATGAATGATTTTGAAGCACTTCCCATCATCATACACACGAAGAACATTTTCTACTTTTTGGCGCTGGAACACTATGTTACATTTATTTTGCGTTTGTTTTGCAGTTAACGGTTTTCACGTGCCGGTTATGATATCATTCCCACACTTTTACATGGCGGAGGACCAGTATGTTCACGGTGTTATTGGCATGCATCCAACCAGTGATCTCGCCATAGAAGTCGCTATTGAGCCAGTGAGTATAAAACAGAAACATAATAAGACACAACATAATAAACATGAAACGACTCGAGCACAAAAATATCATCGAATCCGTTAGGTAAAGATATGATTTTGATGTCTTGAAATTGTTTGTCTTGCGCATGCAAATCTTGTTTACCAGATTTTGTGTGAAAGTTACGCACGTGGCGGATCCAGATTTTCTCTTTCAAGTTAATTGAAATAAACCCTTGCTGTCGTTCCATTACAATGTGCATGTTTTTTGATTGACTAATAACTCCAGTTACGGAGATCTGTTTTTTCTGGAATATAATTTTATGTGATTTGGCCCCCGGTAATTGTTGTAACTGTTTTTAGAACACAGGGATTGTGTTTGAGGGTGATAGACGCATGCAGATAAATATGCAGCTCGAAAGAGTTCCATTCTTGTAGTAAGTTCGTGTCTGTAGAAATGCAGTGCCCTGCACAAGTTATGACAAAATTCTAATTATTGTAGTGAATTATTTTGGTCGTGGTAAGCTTCACTAGTGTTTGCCCAGATTTGAGCCCCTAGACAATAGTTTACAAATTTATTGATTGATTTTACAGTAAGAATCACAGTAAAACACCAAAATGAAGCTTGTCAATCAAACGAGTTTTTTTACTCAAATATACCATTAGTGTGAAACTTTGCTGAATTTTGGTGTGCACAATTGGTTGTATTGTAGTTCTATTTACATTGTTTTATTATTTAATATTATGTGTCACTTTAAAAGTAGAGTTCTTCATTGCTGCAAGCTTTATTATAAACAATAATTTTTACCATTTAATCACATAATTATCCTATCTGTACCAAACTGCATCGTAACCTGAATATGTTTTGCTTCATATTTTTTCAATAACTATTTGGACAATTTTTGTTAATGGACCTTCCAAGTTTGACCTCCCCAGCATATTTTACAACAAGGACTCATTGAAAATGCAGTTTGGTCCTTTTAAATTTTAAAGTAACACATTTAAGTTTCAATACTCTTCTTTGTATTGCTTTGCAGACGAGCGGCCTGGTTATGCAGGCTTTCAAAAAGATCCAAATGAACATGTACCTTCAGAATAGTACCTCCTTTACGTAAGACACGGTTTCCTTTCTTCGTTTCATCACCGTACTATTCTTAATGTTTTTGAATTGAATCACATAACAGTGTGTTAAGCGTGTTGTCATTGATTAAAACCGTATACGTTTATACTTCCCCGTAAATGATTCCAATAGGCATACATAATGCTATGTAATGATGCTTCATTGTTGTTAATTATTGATAAAATATAATGTCCTTTGATCAGTGTGTGACTATAGACATCACTTTTTTTTTAGACTACGCGAACAATTACATATTTCTTTATTATTATTCTTTTGTACTTCTGATGGGGGATCCATTCATTTTTATTTTTTTTTTTTTTTAGCCAGCTCGAAAAAGTAAGACCAACGGTATTTCCTATTCTATGGGTGAACGAGGTGAGTATATCTTGAACGACTGTCTAAGATTATAATAGGAGTACAGAAATTGGTTGATGAAATATTGATGTAAACGAAAACCCACTTTGTAATAAGGAAATTAAGATGAAAACAAGGTGTACGCCGGTAATTTTTGGGTAATTTTTTTGTCTGTAGAGTATACAAATTGACGACAAACATGCGGCGATGGTGAAGCATGAGTTGCTCGTTCCGCAGATGGCTGCACAGATCGTCCAGTACATCGTCATTGGAGTCGGCGTCTTACTCTTCATCACAGGCACCTACCTCGTGGCGAAAAACGGAACCAAAAAACGGTCAAGGGTATGTGATTTCAGATTTGTTTCAAATATCAAGAAAATAGTGTACATTATCTCCAAAACCCCATGAATTTGTTTGTGCATTAGCTTGCTAACTTAAATCTAATAACAAGAATGCCTACCAGCATTGTGTCGCACCTGCACTAAGTTAAGTAATATCAAATACTAAGTTTGACACTAAGTAATACTAAATTGTTGAATAGAACTATGTGATATGAAGTAATACTGAGTTATTGTAAGTAATATGTGGTGTCATTTACACCTGTGGTGTCATTAAGAGTCTGTGGTGTCATTAAGCAAAAACCAGAGCCATCTAGTGTCAATATTTGACATCAGTCTTGTGAGCCATCTGGTGTCATAGTTACCACCCGCCATCCAAAGGATGGGGGAAGGTAATAGTTTGAGTCCTGTTTGTCAGTTCACAGGGGGGGTGCTCAGTCCCAGCCTGGGGGGGGTACTCAGTCCCAGCCTGGGGGGGTACTCAGTCCCAGCACTGGGGGGGGGGTACTCAGTCCCAGGTTGGGGGGGGGTACTCAGTCCCATGGTGGGAGTACTCAATCCCAGCCAGGGGGGTACTCAGTCTGGGGGGGGGACTTTCTTGTTGAAATTAAATTCTGTCTACAAGCAAGCAAACAAGCAAACAAACAGACACCACAGTGAGAAGACAAGTCGCTCTGCTGGCGTGTTTTGCTGAAAACCTCCACGAAAATAGACTTCAGTGGGTGGGTTCCAATTCTGCCAGTGTCAAGGTTAAATGTTCAAAATATAGAGATGTATCTGGTACTCTTTCAATACAGAGTTTTAAGGTGTGAAGTAAAATAGAATTTGTTGGAACGGACCACTGCCAAATGTGTGAAGTTATTACTCGTTAAATTCTAGTTTGGCGGTTTCTTCAAGGGATGAGTTCTACTTACTTCAATTATTTTCAGACATCAGAATCAGATGCTCAGGATTCAGATGGACAGATACAACATCCTGTGACAACTAGTCTTCCCACTCCAGATGGTGCAATGAACGGTGCACTGTCTGCGGGTACAAACGCCGCGGGAGGAGAACCAGATGAATCAGCAAAGATTGTGCCATCTGGTGGTTTAAGCACTGAAGGTGAAGGTCCCAGTAAAGTACCGGAAGTGGACATTATAGACCCCAAAGCTGCAGGAGACAACACTGTGGACGATCCTACTGACACTGTTAGTCAAACAGGAGATGATGATAGTGCACAGCTACTCTCAACCTGATTTAATTTAATTATTTAGGAATCCGTCACCAAAATATGATATTCTTTAACGCCCTTTCTTTCAGGCAAAGCGAACATGAAAGAAAAGGGTTGCTGATATTTTCTAAGATGTCATTCATACGAACGGAAGGCGAAACATTCCAAAATATTAACATCACGTTACTTTCGCTTTCACTTTCCGTCGGTGGAAGTGAACCATTAGTGGGGAAGAAACTTTTAAATTTTGTCTGTTGAACGTTGCAGTTCTTTATCTGGGATCAACGGGAAACCATTTACTGACATACTTAGATCAAAGAATCTAATGCACATTCAGGATGCAAAACACAATGCAGCTCCGTTGTACCTCTCTCATGCGGTCTGTTACTGTGGAAGACATTTAGGGAGATAACAGGGTTGACGTGCATCAGGAAAAAATATTTTCTTCAGGTAAAAGAATTGTGGGAAAATATCATGGAACTTTGGCAAACTGACCCATGTCAGGGAATTTTGTCTTAACAATTTATTTTTCTAAAAATGTTTAGCCTTGCTTTGCTTACCGTATCTTTCCAAGTCCCCATTTTTTTACCCTCACTTAACTCTGCACACATTCCCCGTATACTCTCTTCACAATTACCTTACTAAAATCCTTGCACCACACCTAAAGAAAAGCACAAATATTTCTGAAGTTCAGATTCAGGTGTGTTCTTCCATTTTGTATTGCCATTCAAGCTTGCAGCTTGCCCTTATTTTTTGCTGTTAGATTGTTACCTCCGGAGCACCTTGGATACATAGTGAAATTTAGTCTTTTTTGACTTTGAGAAATAAAAGTAAATTGCGGGGAAAAAAGAGCGATTCGTCCTTAAATGTCGGGGAATCTTGAATCGACTCAAATGTGGTAACCCTGGATAGTCCTTGAAAGAAAAGGTAATAAAATGAGCTGCTGGTGGGATGATATGTTGCCAAATCGTATCACAAATTTAGACCATAGACAAAAGTAGCTCTTTAATTCTCCGCATTTCACCAAATAAATGCTTCTTGTACGGGTAGAGGAAATGGGGTAGTTCGAACTTCACATTTCTGTGATATGCCGTATTTTTTATGTGCGTTTGTTTTGATTGTGAATCGTCACAAGTACTCAAATATATGTTGCGTTAAATGCATTGATATAAGCTAAAATTGCTGTGCTTAAGTGTACGTCAAGTTGTTCCCGTCCGTGGTGAAGGTATATTTTTGTTAAATTTTTGCGCTATTTTGATTTTCTAAAAATCTCAAATACGCTCTTCCAGCCTTTCTCGCCAGTAATTTATACTGAAAACGATGTGCCATATTTTGGTTCTTGGATTTCTTAGTGCCTTCAACCATTGCAAGTATCTAAACTTTTAACTAGTGGTATAACTAAAATTTTGTTTTGCTTTGTCTTGTTCATGTTTTGGTTGATGTGACGGATATCCTCAGAACCAGTATAATAATTCGTCGTCCATAGTGATCTTATTTTTCTCTTAGTATCTGGAAGTTCATAATTTACATTGTATAATTAATTTTCACGTGAAATACGGACAATAATGACATGGAGTTATGTGAGAAATTGTAAAAGATACTATTTTCCGTTGATAACAAATACGTTGAAATCTCAAAAATCAAAATCCATTCAATATGGATTGCATTATGTTCAATGAATTCATGTTTAATTTAATCTGTACTTGATTCACACTCTTTTTGCTGATCATTGACATTTTTCATCAAATCAATATGTTAAATATTTCCTTTTGTTCGTGTTTGATATGATCCCATCATAGTTTTTGTCAATATTTATTATTATTGTATTTTCTTGACACAATTCGTAGAATTGTAATCTTATTTTGATCAAAATCGTCCATGAATTCTTAGCGTGTGTAAAACAATCTTGACATAAAGAGTGCATTTTGAAAATGTATAAAACCTTGATATTAAGTCTATATTTTGTAAACTTCAGTTTTCTAGATTTTAATAAGTAAAAACATCTTCAAAAAGAAAAAGAATTTTGTTCATTCATTTATTTTAGCAGGAAAAAAACGAAGTTTACTATTCAACAATGTATGTTTGATAGTTACACGAGTGAAAAGTAAGTAATACACAACAGTTTTGTTATCAACTATCGCAGTAACTGTATATGTACAATACAACATACGTATACGTGTATAAGGGTATAATTTGATTTGGATATTGGACTTTAATCTAAAAAAAAACAAAAAACAACCCGTACTGTGTATCTACAAATGCCTGATCCCAGTTACAACTATTATGTTTTTAAAGCCCATGAAGGCCGAATTAACATTGAAATCCTTTCAGTAATTCGCTACCGAAATGCTACTATCAATCAAAAACGAACATTCTCGGTAATAACAGACTTCAAGTTTATATTTTGTCTCAAAATTCAACATACAACCAGTGAGACTACGAGGAAATAAGGCGAGATTTCCTGATTAATGGAGATTTTTCAAGCAAAGAATTACTTTTAGTGTTCAAAGTAATCGAAATTTGCCATTGTCTTCCAAGTTATTAGAAAGTGGGATCTAGTCTATTGTCAATTTTAAATCGCAACATTTTTTTGTGAAACAAGCAACAATAGTACATAGTTCTATTGACAAATATTAGTGAAGACTAAATAATAACAAGAAGTATAAACATGCAGATTGCCGTAACATTGCAATAGAAGTTTTCACAAACTCTCCACAATACAAGTCTGTTCTAGCTGTGCCATAAGAAATTAACTAGACCAATGAAGTCTGCAAATAAATAAGCAAATATATAAGAATACAAGGTTTCATTGATGCCAATTTTGCGCATTTATGAATTCGTATTTCTTCGGCAATTTATATATCTTGAAACTCGTGCTCAACTCGAGTGTGTATGTACGCGTTTGCTTTTGACTAAACGTTCACACAAGAGACATCAAACCGCCATGATGAAGCGTTTTCTATTCTATCGATATCACATCTGGGAACTTACATAACAATCGTTCTCCACATGATCAATGTAATTAAAAATCAACCGGATTGAACCCCAGAAAACATCCATCTTCGACTTCCAGAAAGTGAAGCTTCGCGAAAGTACCAGAATCTGTCCATACAATTGGCATCCATTTCAGCGATGATTGCAATGAATGCCCGACACATTTTGGATACTATTTCGCCAAAAAGTCTCAATTAATAGCAGATTCTCGCCAATTTCAATTTATGAAAAACTCGTTTGTTTAAGTATCTGCGTTCGTTTACATGTCAGCGTCCGCGACAGAAAGTGTAATCCTGTCATCTTCTGTGTTACATTTGGCGCCATCTATCCACCGCGTCTTCCAGATGTCTGACAAACCTTCCACATCAACCTTACTCAATCCTACACATGTGAAATCCAAATACCTGAAATAAAGATGGACTTTGCGTCAAAAAGGTTGATCTGTGATTCAGATAACAAATTTTTGTAAACACAATTTCAGCCAAGAGCTCATGAATCAATGTTTCCCAACAAGTAAGACTAACCTTAATGGATATGTATGATTAAGTTTATCATTCACAGCGTCCAAGAAGTCAATATTGATTGGAGCACTCATCCCAGAGCTCGTAAACGTCAACGAGTGCAATTGGCTATCATCTGCTCTCGCTGATGATGTCAGTAACAGGGTGATGTCGGATTGGTTGAGCTTTGTGTTGCCCGAAAGAGACAGGTTCTGCACGGATGCACTCTGCTCGACGAGTCTGAAAATGAGAATAAAATTAAAAGTTAAGGAAGGAAGTCAGGTTAACTGCAGTGAAATATGAAATTACTTCACAGCTTTACATTAGTTACCAGTATTATTTAAGTACTGGTAAGACATTGAACCGCCTGTAATTATATTTTCACTTACTTAGCAAGATCTTCAGAATGTTCCTGTGTCAAGCAGCACTTGTCAATCACAAGGTTTTGCAGAGTACAGTCATTCTGAAAGAAAACCGCCAACTTTTTACTTATTATTCAGGAATTATGAAGAAATAAATGTCAGTCGGGTTTTTCACGATACGCGTTTCTGCCAGATAATCTGACAGATCTCTACACAGGGAAGAGCAAAAAAAAATTTCGTCAAAAATTGCCCCCAATTGGGATTGAACCCAGGACCTCTGGATCATCACTCTATTGCTTTGCCAATTGAGCTAGGTGGGTATATGTTGAGCAGAAGATTTCTGAAGTCAGCTATGTTTCGTGCACCATTTCACATGTTGGATTTTGATTTATTTCTGGAATCAATAGAGCATGACTTTGTAAAGGCCATGAAGATTCAGGCTGGCAACTGAATTTTCACTTAGCTGGGTTGGTAGAGCATTGGCATGATAATCCAGAGGTCATTGGTTCAATCCAGACTGGGGGCAATTTTCGATGAAATTGTTTTTGCTCTTCCCTGTGTGAAAGATCTGTCAAACAATATGACAGAAACGCGTATCGTGAAAAACTCAAATCACTCCGTTTTCGGACGCTTTTCTTGTTTGTTTCTTTATGTGGTGATGTACACTACACATTCAAAAGTGAACACACAAGCACACTAACCACTCTCGTGTAGGCAACCAGGTGCTTAGTGAGATGGTTGATGTTGTAACTCTGGATGGTGGCCGTGAGATTTAAATCCGTTACGGTTGAGGCCTTCAAACACTTCAAGAGTAGCTCCGCACCGGTGGAACCCAGTTGGTTGTACGACACATCTACACTGCTCACGTTGGATGCTGTTAATTCAAAGAGAAAATACACATAGTGAGGGAGTTGAGTGTTACAAATTGTTGTGTGTTAAGGTTAAAACAAGAAGTTTCGGAAATCGCCTTATTTTCTGGCAAAATAGTCACTTGTGAGGGTATTCCTATAACATTCAAACAAATAATTACAATTTCTTTGCAAATCATATGTAATTTACCTTGTAATGCATCACTGAGTGCTATCCTGTGCTGTTGGAAGAAGTTTTTCGTAATATCACATGAACTTAGGCCTATGTGGGTGAGCTGCGGGAGTTTAGATACTATTGTAGCTAATGTGGAGGTACATCCATCTCCCAGCAAGTTGTAGCTCAATTCTATTCTCTCCAGCATCTGGGAACAGAAAAGAATAATCAACTTCATTTAAACGGCCACCCGTTTGAAATTTGAAGGAGTTTAATCCGCTTGGTAAAGTAGTTGCGTTTCAGAGAAGTGCAACATTTACAAATAAGCGGCCTGTCAAAGCAGTGAAGTTCCAAGATGAGGCTTCCATAGGAAAACACAGAAACTGACCTGCAGCGATTTCTCTTGGTTATCACCAGTTGATAGAGCATCAGCAAGTGCAGACAGTCCTGTATATGTTAAGCCATTACTCGACACGTCCAATATGCGCAGGTTTGGCAGAGTATGTAGAACTTTGACTAACTGTTGAAACCCATCGTCTCCCAGACGATTACCTGCCAAATAAACAACAGGCGACAATAAGGGATTAATTTTTAGGCTTCAAATAAACACTTTATCAATGGGAGGCTATGCCAGTAAATTATTTGGCATGCAAACTTATTTACCTTTCAAATGCAGCTGTTTCAATGTACTTTGGCACTGTATGGCTTTGATGACTGGGGAGAATTGAACTGGTCTCAGAGCCAGGTTGTCCATACACAGATTATACGAGCCAACACAAGTCTGCAGCAAACTTTTGATGTTCTTGTAAGCAGCTACCAAAAGTGCAAAGAACAACAGGATTACATATGGCAAGTAAATTCAAACGTACAGGAACCTACAAATTTTGACAGGTGCCAATTTTACTTTAGAAATGGGAAGGCGGCTTACATTGTTTTAATGCTTTGCATGCATCTGTGTATCTTACAGGCAGTGGTGGTAAATCCCAGCTCTCTATCTCGGCATGTATCTACAGCGCAATAATTCATTTTCATAACGTATTAGTACATGGTACCCAGTACATCCGACAATCTTGTGAAAGTGCAGTTGGACCAATCAAATACCCCATCCAGTTGGACCAACACTATTTATTACCGACCGCGTACGTAGTACGAGGGAAGGTAATAGTTTTACACCTGTCTGTCT
>JBCAUG010027498.1:0-10409 GCA_038406175.1 Haplosyllis leylae
ACATGGAAAGCAAAAAGTCAGAAATTACTGATATTGTCGTTTAAGTCAGAAATTTGCGCTGTTCCCTCAGGGTGTTAAAACATAGAAATTGAAGACATTTGTCAATAAATATTAGATTTATTGCAGAGAAAGACTTCATAATGGTAGATCTGAACAACATTTTAAAGATTTATAGTATATCTAGGGGTCACAGATTTGCCAACAGGAAATAAACAATGACCACATGTTTTTTTTGCCATTTTTGACAGTTTTGGTTACTCTCTGTAAAAGAGAAATTTCTCACTCAATAAAAGAGGCAGCTGATTTTAGGGGTGCAGCTGAGACCTATAAATAGAAAATGTGATGTTGATTTCTTTCGTTCGTTTTTCTTTTGAAAATACAAACCTTGAAACGAGCATTTGCTATGTTACCTCAGCCACCGGTTTGAATTTTAAGATATAATTTTTAACGTCCACAATAACCCTGTTGTAATATGCAAACCTTTTTCCTGTTTGTGAATGACCTCTTGCAACGCAAGTATGAAGTATAACTGTAATCTACAGCAGCTAGCATTTTGTAAACAACTTTCTCACAGGTTGGGTTCAAATCAAATTTTCTCCTTCATTACCAATTTGCTTTCTTTAATTTCTTGTTTTTTCCAAAAGTGAAAAAGCACATTGCATGAGGAATTACGAGTAATTAACATTCCGTTGCTGATCATGTAGACTACGACACAAAACGATATGTAAAAACTACATTGATTCAGTCTAGTTTGTCACGATTTGCATTTCTGACAGATCTGGAAGTGGATTTCTACTCTTTGGTATTGTATGTGTTCATTATTTTATGAAGTACACACAACCTAGCAAGTCCTGCAAGTATTAAATAACCCTTACTTTAAAAATTAAGATTTTGATAATTCTTAAAAATTGCATTGTATTTCTGTCAGATTTGCTTACCATGAAAAACCCAAATGTCAGAAGGAAAGTTTTCTGTAGTACTTAATCAGGATCCAAATCTTTATTGGGATAAAAAATATTTTTCACCCATTGTATGCTTTAGGTCTTGAATATTTATCTTTGAAAAGCAGCAATTTGAGAGAAGTAAAATAGCAACGTAGGCGGGACTTTGCTTTGAATTCAACCCATATCTCTGGAAACATTTCTAAACCTCTTAATCCATCTGGTACTTTGTGTTTTAGTATTTTTTCCAGACATATCTATTGCTTTGTTCAGAGCTTTTGTCAATAAATTCAAATTTTATGTAAGTATTATGTACTGAAAATCTGTCACTTTATAATCCAAATATTACAATCGAGTTTTGCCTAAAGTAGATCATTCTGCCAACGTTGCCAGAATTGTATTGGTTGAATATGCTATTGGATCAGCTGTTGAATTACTTCTCAGCATTGTAATACTGGTCTCTGAAACAGATAATGTCATGCACTTTGCACACTTGGCAAAACAAGCAAGTGTTGACTCTGTTTTCATGAACAAGATCTTGCTCATTGCCTTGTTAAACAAGCAAGGGATCATTTATGGTTAAATAAAACATTGCCAAATATTTGATAAATTTTTAACATTTGTTCAATATTATTTTGCCAAAACCTTGTCAAATAATTGGCAAATCTTCAATAAAAATTTAATTCAATGACTGATCCAATAGTATATTCACTCAATACAAGTGTGGCAACATTGGCAGAATGATCTACTTTAGGGAAAACTCGAATGAAATTATCTTTGTCTCTATGTATCTCTCTGCATCTTTATTGTTTTAGTGTGTTTCCTTTTTTTTACGAAAATTAAATGTAATTGACAAATCAACAAACTGACTTAGAAGTAAGTTTATTTTTTCAAAAAATGAATAATGGATTTTCATTTTCATTGAACGAAAGGAAAAGCAACCCAGTAGTGGGGCTTGTCTTATTCGAAGTATAGTATAGTGTTAAGATTTATTCTTGTTGCCCAATTTAAAAGAAAATATGTGATAAACATTTTTGCCTGATCTGCCAAATCATTTATATCCGTTAAATGTCACAGGATTACTTATTACGAAAAACCTGAATACCGTGTAAGGAGGAAAATTTGATCCCATATTTTACTGGAAATTATGACTCAGTAAATACCCAGTTTTACAATGGTTGTAAAGATTTTTTATTTCATGTTCGAAATCTTAAAGAAAATTGTCTGTCAAAATCACCTTTAACGCTTTTCGCCCCAAACTACGGAATCACAATATTTACTGACGAGTCAGACTTTCTTGAACTTCCTTCCCACAGTGTGTTCTGATGAATAGTTTCGTGTTTTAACCGGAAACTACTTTTCTAGACTTTAACATCCTGTGACTATTAATTTATTCAACCAAATTGATCCTTACTTTTATTTACGTTTGGCACAATTACACATGAAAGATAAAAGTTTGATGTATCACAAATCCAGATTATGATTTTAAAATTTGAATAGCTGTCGACATAAAATTCATAGTTTATTGGTGCAATAAAAATGCTTCTTCCCAGTGAGAAATGTATTTTCTATGGCCCAAGTAATATTTGTTCAAGTCTTTAAAAAGTCTTCTTTCTGGAAAGAAAATGAGAAATTCATATTCTTCTTGCAAATCACTGGAAGGATATATCTTGATCGATAATCCATTTGAATATAAATACGTTACCTTCTTCATCCTCGAAGAAACCGATGTCCAGTCCTAATAGTACAAAATGGTCAATATCTGTAAAATAAAACAATAAATAAAAATTCAACGCTGCCTTTTTTAACCTTTAAATTATGTCATGCAGTGTCTGAGAAAGAAACACGAATAAAGTGTTTGACATGTCGTTTGGCGCCTCCCGTTCAAAGTAAATTTATATCAGATCCATTGCAACCGTGAATGATAAAACACATTTTGGAACAGGACAGCCTCCCATTAATAATACAAGGCAATACCGACCACGGTCCCTATTCTTACGATGCTAGACCAGACCTAGCCATAGGGAGGGAGGGGTAGGGTCATATGTTAGGGTATGAGCCCACTCCTCTCCCAAACTAGACCAGATTTGGCTGGGGGGGCAGAGGGGGTAGGATCACCTGGTCAGGGTACTTCTCCCCTCTCCCCATGAACAGGCAGCAATGATAAGAGCCAGTTTCAGCATGTTTTGCTATCACTTTGTTGATAACAATAACAAACACTAAGTTCTAGTATATTAGATCTTACCACAAAAGTAGATAGCAAAGATAATCACCAGTTTCAGCATGTTAGATCTTACCACAATAGTAGATAGCAAAGATAAGCACTAGTTTCAGCATGTGTCATACGGCCGTTTTGTAAACCCGTTTCTCTACGAACTGACACAGACACTGATGTCCCTTCACGTGCCTCTGTTTCCTCGGGTGAGATAGCCTCTTAGCTATTAATGAATTGATGTACTCCCCACTGTGGTTTAATAATAACTCTTCTGCATGACCCTGAAACAGTAAAATACAACAGTAAATTGATGTACTGTACATTGTGGTTAGACAACGCATCCGCAAGTCCTAAAACAGTAGAATACGAATCCCTTACCTGGATATTTACATTTAGACATATTCTTTATTTCGCAAAAAAGGGTTGTTCATGCGGTGCTGTTGCGACTGTGATATTTCTTATCGCAACTAATGGTTGCTACAGGGTTCAATGCAAGTACTTTCACGTGGTGCAATTGCAACACATCGCCAGCCCCTGTACAACCCATTGGTAGCAACAGCAAATCGCAATCGCAAATCATACGGGGTGAATGGGCCTTAAAACAAACTTGAAATAAGAATATGAGCTGTACTGTGCTGATACAACCTGTGTTGTAACCTACACAGGGCAGTATTTACCTGTATTGCGACGTTGGTGATGTTGGTGTTGTTCAGGACGGTGATGCGATCGGAAGCGGCGGCGGTGACGGCCTCATCGTCGTCATGTTGCGCCTGGAGGGACCCTACCTCCGACACGTTATTACTGTAGCACTGCGTACAGTCTTCTGTCAAGTTCATCATCAGCTCCTGTAGGTGAGCCTGAAATACAAACAGATCGATGCGATAAAATCCCAAATATCTTTAACTTTGAAAAGAAAGTTTACTTTTTCAATCTTGAGAAATTTAAATCAGAAGTGTGGTTAAAAACTTACCAAACATGGACCAATTTCAAAGTAGAAAAAATGAAGCTGGTGAAATGTCAAGGAAACACAATTAACAACAAATTTTTCTTTCGTACTTGAAGACAATTTTTATGTGTGGTCAAAATCTGTATGAGTTTGTAGAATAAAGGATACGTAGTATTTATTGCAGTCAGCCATGCCAAGGTTTTCCAAACCCAACAGCAAGTTATACTTGATGAAGGTTGTATTCACCTTGGACAATTGATGATATGTGGAAATTTTCATCTGTAATAGAATGCAATGAATAAGCTTGAAATCTGTGCAAAACAAGAAAGTCCTCCTGCGTGAACGCAAGAGGCATACCGCCCGCGGGATAGTCAATGAGAGACAAAATAAAGTTAATGAGTCTTGCACAGTTGAGATATTTATGATTTATGAATCAACCCCGGAGAGGGGGTACTCCAGCCGGGGGGGGGGGGTACCCCGGCTGGGGGGTATCAAAATATAATGGGATGGGGTACCCCCCCTCGTTAACAGACAAACACTTGTGAAAACAGTACCTTTCCGTCGTACTACGTACGCGGGCGGTAATAAGATGTAGCTTTCGCTGTAAAACTACTTCAGAAACACGATAATTTTCAACAATAAAATGTCAATTCAATGTGGGCCTGATTGAAAGTCTGCTTTGATAGAATTTACCACCCTGGCCATACATGTTTTATTATTTAACCAAAGAATCACCTTTCTCCTAACTAGATGAGCTGCTATCATATATAAAGTTAAGACACACAGCCAGACGATCCCTCCGTGTACGAACTCAAGCCCCGTCTTCTGACCTTCGAACAGGAAGTGACTCTCCACTATAGGAATCAACACCTGAAACACAAGAACAGTTATCCATATCATTTATTTTCAGCAAATCAGTGAAAGGCCGACATCAAGATCTTTTCATGAATCTAGTGTGAAATCAGTAAGGATAGATGTGATTAGCATATTTTGGCGTGTTGATACTAATTCTCTGAATAAACTTACCGGATCTACAGAGAGCCAGTCATAGTATGCTGTCTGAACAGACTTACCAGACAAAGAGCCAATAGGACGGAGAAGATGCAGATGGCGAGAGGCATGTTGTAGCACCAGATGTGACACTTGAACTTGGTCCCTTTCATCAACTGTGTTAAAGCCGCCATGTACTCGTCCGACGGAATCTGCAAAAAAGTCGAGAGGCAATTCACTACCAGAAATGAACGAAAAAACTTCGTTTTAGGACATTGTGTATTTGCAATAGATTAGCTACTGATGGCACTGTTATTTGTTTTGGTAATTCACCACACATGGACAGTTGGCCTTTGTAGTACTTGGTAAAATTTATGTATAATATTTCAAATCATGATTATTTTAAAAGATTTAATATAGGAAACTTTAAAATAACATAGGTAATAGAATCTCCTTGAGTCTGGAATAATTATGAAAGGATGATTCCACCAAACGTCCATAAGGCCAATAATTTTTACACTGTTTTTAAAGTAAATCCATCATATTCTAATTTTAAATTCAGGTGGCATCAACTGTATTTTTCGCGTTCTCGTTCATTTCTCGTAATGCACCGAACTAAAAGTTGGCAATCTGGTAGCAATCCGGAGTTTAAAGCTGTGCACGTAAATCTACACCTGAACTCCATGAGTAAGTAGTTCGTCAGGCACATCTGCATCATCCACGATCTCCTGGCCGCAACACACGCAGTGTGACTTCAGGCTCGTCAGGAGATGTCCACTCTGTAGTCCCGGGTTTAATCCGGCCAGTGACGGAGATATGGACAGATTACCGTTACTAGCACCTGGAATCTCATCTGAAGGAATAGAATTGCCCCTGATTATTGGAATGGCTACGTGAGAACAATAAGGGCTGTTGTGAAGGCGAATGCTGATGTATGTATATATAATTCGCAATTCAATTAACTAATTAAAAATAAACTAAATAAGCTATTATTATTATTATTATAATTCTACATTCAAGCTTAGAGAGGCGTCATGTAAGATTGTTAAAGACGTTAACTCAGGCAATGCAAGTAATCCCTTGAGTTGCACTATATCAAATCTGTTTTGGATGTGGGGGTCGCCATTTCTGCAGGGGTATAGTGTCACTAGATACGTTTGCTTTGCTTCACTTGAGTAACTAGTCACGGTTTGTTGCACTGGGGTCCGGAATTCTGGTGGATACACAGTGCGCGTGAAAAGTCAATATCAAGTGTCAATTTAAGTGGTTATTATGTCTTAGGAATTGGACTACCACTGTTGACTGTCGTTCTGTGACTGACCTGGTAGAGCGAGCCTCGCGAGAAGGTGGGTCCACCAGCCGTGTTTCTCTATCCGCACAGCCGGGAGGTCGGTGAGGGGTGTTGGAATCTCCACCTCCCGCAGCACCACAACGATCTGAAATAAAAGGCGAATAAAATATTCAACACTTCTCACACTCTGATAAAATAACTTGTACAATACTGATCCGTCCTGATGCTTGGGGATACTGGGATATTTCGTCAAAAGTAATCTGTAAACTGTTGCTGGTATGTAACCTATTATGAGGCGATGGCAGGGACGTCGTATTTGACTGCAGAACTAAAACTTTAAGGATAAGAAAAAGAAACGGTTAAAGTTATGCACTGGTTAAGTGAGCTGTTGTGAAAGAACGATGAACAGAGACACACTGCGCAGTGAAGATGGGGTAACTGAATCCCCAGTTCATCATGGAGTTTTTCCTAAGTAGATCGGAACTTTCAGTCAATTCAGCGAATTCAGGGAAATGAGATGAATCACTGAAGCATGAAATAGTGTCAATTAAAGATCCTCTCTGTTGTTAGTGTCCTTGTGGCGCTGCGTTAGAATGATGGTTTCTCACACAAGAGACAGCAGATTCGAGTACAGCACATTCGCTGAATTCAGTAAAAACAGTTAGCAAAACTCGAATGTGATCCTTTGTTTCCCTAGAAGGCTTCATTAAGGTCTATCTTTTGCTAAATTTTCTAAAAAAATGAGCATTGAAGGCCACTCTGAATCCACACATCATAAGTAGAACAAGGGACTTACGATATCTGATTTGAGAGATTCTGTGTCCATCTCGCTGACGATGATGTCGCACGAGTTCCACGTGGTGAGGATGAATTCTGGAGAGACCACGATCACCGTCTTCAACGAGTTCTTCAATCCATACAGGATGCTCTGGAAAATACAAGGGACAATGTGACTTCGGGAATCAACCAGGATCGCTGTTCTTCTAGTCATGAATCGTTAGGAGATTTCTTTGGAATTAGGACACTAAAATCTCGTGAAAAGAGGCCAATTGAATCCCCTGTTTCACACCTTTGCAGATGTAGTGAATAAACTTGTAGCGCGACAGACTACTGATTGGTTGGTGCCTAATTCTTAAATTTCTCCTATTGGACGGCTTGAAAAATAATTGTTGATTAATAAAAATCCTGCAAAATTTATTCCAATCCACCTTACGAAATGGTTATTTTTAGGAAGGGCCTCACAGACCATATTCTGCAGTCATTGGTCTAAAGTTCATGATTTTACTGGAGTAATTAATATTTTTCCATATATTATATATTATTTCCAGCTTTGGTTTATCACTACCCACTCCATTTCCAACAACAAATTCTAAATGGACAACTAATGATAATTATATTCTGACGATAGATCTATGTGTGTTACCTGTGGTTGCGTGAGTCCCGTTCCCAGGTCTCTTTCCGGACAGCAGCATTTAAACCCGAGTCTCGGCGCTTCAAGTTTCTCGATGACGTTGTGCGCCCACTCCTGGTCGTGGTTCGTGTAGATGAAGAAGGCGTGGAATAACAGGTTGTCGTTCAGGGCAGGGGCTAATACCTGGAAATAGAAATGGAAGAAACATTGAAAGTAAACGGGTAAAATAGAATTACAAAGCACAAACGTCTGTGCAGTACACCACAGTCTGTCAATCACCTTTATCACCTTTATTTAGATTGTCTCAGATAGGAATTTTTCATCAGTCAAACATGAACCTATGAGACAAAAAAGGCAATATGATAACAACTTTAATCATACGTGATTATTTTTTTTTCCATTTCCATTGTAGTTCCAACTGGATTACGGGGAACCTGGATGCCATAACTTTGAACATCAATTTACATGACAAACGGGAAAAGTAGTGTTTAACACAAAGCCATCATAAAATAGATACAAAGCAGTGTAGGTGACGGCGTCATGTTTTTCGTCGAACAGATACGAGTTTTACGTGTTGTCTGGATAATAACTGATTATCTTGCTCGAGGAGAGACAATAGTAGGCACCAAAAATAGTTGAACGGCAAATACAAAACGACTACAAAACATTGAACACGTTTATTAATTTCCCTCGTGTGGCCCGAAGTATTAGAACTTTTCAACAGAAACTGATACCATTGAAGTTACAGTATTAAACCCGTGTTATATTTCCCCGATTTACTGCGGAAATAAATTGAGTTTTGAACTGCACTTCAGCTGCCTCGGGACCGTAATCGAATTGTCCGTAATCTCCGTAAAGTAATCAGTGTTAGATGTTCCTGTCGTTCTCCAGTCTCCCTTAGTTGTCTCTTACTTTAGGAGTGACAGTGTTCCCATAAGCACATTGGTTTCCAATGATACTTATCTGCAGATCAAGTCACACACACACACACACACACACACACACACACGCACACACTACAGCCACACACACACACACACAATAAAAATTACTCAATAAAAGATTTGGATCTAATGAAATCACTAATCCTTCCGTTGATGTAATTAAAAAATCTAATTTTTTGGTTTCAAGTTTTTGTACATCTGACATTTTTGGCATTTTTGTACAAAATTGACATTAAGAGTTTTCAAAATCATCAAAAAATAAAGTTGCCTCCAATGGGAATCGAACTCACAACAACAACCATCTATGGATTAGAAGGCAGATCCCTATTCCACTCTGCCACCCAGACATGTGTTGAATCATTACTGAACTGAACTTTGGTTCATGCTCCATTTCACTTTTTGGACTGGATACTTTCTAGATTCAATAGAGCATGAAACTGGCAAATAATAGCAGATTGGCTGAGTGGGTAAGGCATTAGAACTCTAATCCAGTGATGGTTTGGTGTTGTGAGTTTGATTCCCCCTAGAGGCAAATTTATTTTTTTGCTGAAACTTTAAATCCCTATTGTTTGTTTTGTACAAAAATGCCAGAAATGTCAGATTTGTGTTAATTAGGAAAAAAACTCATATATCATGTCAAGAGTTTATCATTCTCGGACATTCTTAATTGCAACCAATTTATTCTCTTCAGCATACTTAGACATTCCATGGAGAACCTTCTCAGCAAAATGCCAGGAGACCAGCGAATTCATCGACAAAATTGTTATTTTAAAAAGAGGACTGCTATGCTCGAACCTGCTATCTCTTATGTAAGAAACCAGCACTCTATTTCAGTGCCAGAAGGACACTGGTAACAATAGAAGATCTTTAATTTTATCATGACACCTTAGGAATCTATGAAAGCATTTTGACATATTTTGGTTTTCTTACTCTGTTGAATAACAATTTGCAATTTCCTTGACTTTGATACTTCTGAAGTTTTTCTTTAAAAGGCAGCAAACTGCAGTAGTCAAGTAAAAAGGAAGTTGGCATGAAATCAAACAATCCATTTTCAAATGACAATTTTCCAGTACCCGGAAGAGTTGTGTTTGTGCAGTTATGTAATTGTGTGTGTGGTCTGTCGGTGCCGGGTTTCCCTGTGTCTCTACAGTAAATATGAATGTGATTGATTTGGTGAGCTGAACGTGTGTGATGAGCCCGTGAAGTCACGCATCCCAGGGACCCACACGGAAAACGTAAGGGGTAAGATGCCGGTGTGGTGATTTGAACCAAACCCCCCTTTCTAGGGCCCCCGTGGACCATTTTGACTGTTGTGAGTGGGACCCATTTTTCATAAATGTTGATTTTCTTGCAATTAATTATTCTAAAAGTCATAATGTTTGATACTTTAGTGTATTTAATCAAAAAATTTACATTGTAATCAATATATATAAGGTGTGTTAAAAGTAAAAATATAATAATTATTATAACTATTTTGAAGAATTATCACTCCTTATTAATTATGTGTCATTTGCAAGAAAAATTTCCAATAAAGTTTTCATATTTAATTGAAAACATTTTTATGAGGGGAGAAAGTAGAAGGGGAAATGGTGCCTTAACACAGGTCAGATTCAGTTTAAAGTTCTGACTAGTTGCCTATGCCTAAAATCAGTTCTGACTAGCAGTCACCCA
>JBCAUG010027509.1:0-10409 GCA_038406175.1 Haplosyllis leylae
AGACCAGACCTGAGTACCCCCCCCCTGTGGACTGACAAACAGGACTGAAACTATTACCTTCCCCCATCCTTCGGATGGCGGGCGGTAATTAGTCTGCACTAGTGGTTATATTTTACCATTTTGGTGTGATTCAAACCTCAGTATTTGTACAATAAAATTTACACCAGAATATGGCCGGAGATAGTGAATTCAGATGACAACGTTGACTACAATTGTCGGAAATATTTACCAAGATGGCAAATAACACATAAACACTGGATGGAATAGAACTAAAGGTACCAAAATACCAAAAATGTAGCAGTTTTCATCCAAAACTATGCTGAAGACTACATTCGATGTTAATTTGTACTGCTGTGAAGTTGTTGCGAATTAAACCAATACTTCAGTGAGATTTAAATTCATCTCAAGTCAAGACTCATTGATGCCAATAATGCCAACGTTGGCATTTTAAGCTTATTACGAAAGAAAACCTTGATTATCACGCTACGCATGAATGCTCTTACCATCACAGACTGGACAGCAATGTCCCGGAACCTTTACAGGATGAGAACATCTCACCCCACACATTTCTGACTGACAATACACTTCACCGTCTTCACATCGACATGTTACGCACGGATCTTTCTCCCAAACTGCTCCATTCTCAAAAGTTTCCCCATTGTCTGCTATGCAACCTAGATTACAGGGCAAAAATTTATGAACAATTCAACGATACAGAAGCAACTTTTAATTTGAAAGTGAATACGCATGAAGTTGTTCAAAAGCCACCAAAAAATCATTACAACAATCTTTCATATTCGCTCAAAAGGAGCAAAATATGTAATAAAATACCTCTACATATGGGACAGCACTGATCTTCAATGATACCCATCCAACCACAATTATGGGGCATATTTTCACATTTGATTGCCGCACAAAAAACAAGGCCTTCACTGCAGGTGCACGTTGTGCAGTCGTCCAGTCCCCACGTTTCGCCGTCCGTGTATTCAATATCCTGGTGAAAACATGATTTGGCTGTTTCTGAAAGTATCAGAACAGTTGGAATAAAATTAATTAAATGACAGAAAAATACCACATGGCGTGTATGTTGCTTCAGTCTTTTCAACATAGCGTTTGGGTGTGATTGGCACGTTTCATTTTCTTGCAGCTGAAAAGTATAGATTCGAAAAGTGGATGGATACATGCAATAATTACCGAAAACACGTATATCTGACAGAAACTGTGAAAAATACCGGCACCAGAGCCAGCGCTCGCTGGAACCAGTACGTTACATTATATTGCTTACGTTAAATCAACATCATGAAAAGTCTATTTACTAAAAAAAAACTTATTTTGAAAAATGAATCTTAGGGGATTAGTCTACAGTAATTAAATGGCAATTAATACAAATTGACCAATTTGGCATTTAATACCCGATGACCTCTTCCGAATGTGTTTTGCAGTAATTTTCCTGATTTCCTAATTTGACTAATGAAGCAATGCAGTAAAACGCCCCAGTTTAACCACATCTATTATGGCTAAAACGTTTTCGGTTCACAGAGAGATAAATCACATATGAAACTGTGTTAGTTGATTTGGTCCTATGACATGAAAACGTTGGACATCGCTTGTAATTTTGTCTAGACAGTTGCTGTTTCGAAAAACGCCTTTTCTGACTATCCGTCATAAATTGAGCTGGTAGTGCGAATCTTGTTTCCTTTTTCATACAACAAAGGTCCTCGTTTTCATTGTTGGAAAAGCCTTCTCATGATCTTTTTAGACTGCGCATAATATACTTGCTGTCTTTATGGCCCCGACGTCTTTGGGAAAGAAACTTTCCAGTAAGTCCACCTCCAGATGGAAAATGTAGCACTATCCATCAACAAATGTTCAATTTCAAAATATGCTAACGAAAACAATAAAATCAACCCAAGCAAATGTCACTTCAAAATCAAAAGTTTAATAGCCGAGCAATAATTCATCATTTTGCTTTTCAAAAAGGCCTTACAAAGGCTACTTTTGTATTGAATAGAAAGGATTACGCTTGTCGCCAGAATGTTTGCGAGTTAGAAAGATAAATCCTCAAGACATTGTTACATATTTTAATACACAAGGAAGGGTATGCATCAATCAGTAAAACATTTTGGCACCTTTCGTCTATTCAGCGGAGTGGGTTTTCTATCTTGATAATTTCACTGCTGATTGCTATTGTTTGAAAGCAATCAACAGTGAAATTATCAAGGAGTTGTGGTACCTGCCAAAAAAGTGACATGTGTCACGAAGTGACATATCTGTACCTAAAACTGAAACTGAAGTCATACAAAGATAGCATTATGACACATGTTATCATACCAAAATTTCATGCAGGTTATGAATATAATGTTAAATTACATATTATTGTTTAAAATGTAGGATTTTTGGTATTTTTTACCTTCTGGAGACAGTTTTTCTTTGGAAGAAACAGCTAAATCCCAATTTTCAAAGCTTAAAATCAACATCAAATAATGGACATCTAAAGTAATCCTTTTGCATGCACACAGACAGGTATCCAGACAGTAATCACAAAACATTTCAGACAGAAATTCCAATTTTTAGTATGTATTCCATGAGGTTGAAGTTGCCTCATAATCCAAAAAAGAGCCATCTGCACTGTACTACATAGATCAATAGAGTAAGCCTTTTGATGGGAAGGGTGGCCAGCCAGGCAGCTCAGTGTCTCCCTGGCTCTTCCCATACCTATTGCCTTTGCTTTGCTCCCTTGCCTTTGTGGCCCACTTAAATGGCCTTATAGCTATTTTTTCTGAATTACGCCAATTGTCTAACATCAATAGGAATCCAATGAACACTTATGAGCAATGTTGAATTTTTCTGAACAAAACTCAGGTTACAAGGAGGATAATAAAAAGGCCAACCAAAGTGAATTCTACAGGGGTTCTCAAGGTGCCAATTTTATTTAAAATAGATAAAAAACATGCTGCATGTTCTTTCAGGCTGATAATTTTAACTCGTGGTCTAAAGGCCACTTGCTCAAATTATCAGCACTGAAAGAACTGCAACTAGGTGTTTATCCGTTACATGAAGCACTGGTCCTTGAACCCACGACTTTAAATTTTTGGTATCATCACACCATTTCAGGTAGGCAGTCACTTCAGTTTTACCAAAATAGGTCCGAATAAAGTTACAACGAATTGCCAAGTTGATATGTTTATTAAAAGACTGAAGTACAGATACCCAGGGCAGAAATGGTGGCCTCCCCATTCAGCTGTCTGCTCACTTTCCAAGTGAATCTTCACTGCAGTCTCCGCCACGGGCAGTGGGCATTGTGTTAATGTAATCTAAACCCAAAAACTTCCCCGGGGCCACAAATTCTACCAATAATCTTGACATATATAATGAAATATAATCCTTAAACCTTCACCAAAGCAATTTATGACTCCATGAAGATTCCAATACACTTGATATGATTGGCATTTGAAGTGTAGCATAAACTCAGTCTGCCATAAAAATGCTCCCACTCCAGAGGACAATGAAACTCGAAAGGTAGGTATATTTTAAATCATCATCCCTCTACTTCAATTTCTTGCCACGCTAGGTGTTTGATAGATTTATTTTGGAACCAGATCGGTTTATCTTTATTTTGCTTTTCATCCAGAAATATTTGCTCAGTACGCCATGCAGCAAAAGATAATGAAAATGACCAAACATAGTTTAAAGTATTACAGTATTTGTTTGACAAATTTTTCAATACATTTGTCCACGGACAACGGTACATGTCAGAAAACAATATATTTGAATAGTTTCAAACTAATATAGTAATGTGAAATGGTAATGTTCTGCAGTGTCTGGTTCCATTTCTATTTAACTATCTTACTGTGAGGGTCGGTGATGAACTCTTAACTGAAAAACTCATTGTCTGAGAAACAAAATGAACTCCTGGCAATGACAAGTTATATGTATTGTACACATTTCCCACTCTCCACCACATTGTTCACACAATTAGCTTTTCTACCACAAGAAAGCAGATCGCTAAACTAAATAAATCTCCCTTTCAACTTTCCAACAAAATCACTGCCAAATTGCGGAATGAAAGTAAATCCAAAGAAATAAAATAACCTTTGTAAAAGCGTAAAAACATCTACTGAAACATTTGTAGATACTCTATTACATTTTCTTTTACCAGGGTCAACCTATTTTTCTTTTCTGCAAAAATTATAACGGCACCGCTCGTCGAAAGCCGGACCTTCCGCCTAAGGAATTGAAACCACATCCATGACATAGCATGGCAAATACGATGATACTAGGATGGTACCGTCCAGCAGAACGTGTTTAAAATAATTCTGACTTTGCAGCCCTTATACTACCACCTCCTCTGTATGACGCAGTATGTACCAGAAACCTCTGTCTGTCGGGTCGTCGACATAGTATGAGGTTTTACAGTCACTTTTACCCAGTACATTCGAACTATTATTGTGCATACAATTTCGCTTTCATGTTAACCCAAGATAAACAAAGGAGTTCTTTGCGTTAACACAAATAAGTACTATCTATTTCTCCATCGTCACTTGTATTGGCCAGACAGCCTGATCAAGATTAATCCATTTCTCAGAACAGCTGTGTTTTAGCCGATACGTGTCTAGCAATTTACCAATAACACAGAAACAGATACTGGTTTAATTGAGGTGATTTCTAATTGAGAAGGGCGGGAGATTCTGTATTCAACAGGAAACGTTACACTATACAAGATCCTGCTTCTGTCACTAGGTATTCACTCTTAGACTCAAACAAATTAAAAGCTGACGTTCGTACTTGATAACTTTCCAATAACTGCGATCATACACATGTTCGTATCTATTTTACTTACAAAAGCACCAGATTATAACCACAGGGTGACCTTGTTGCAGCATCAAAGTAAATACTAGTGGTTAGGTTGGGTGGTTTAGTGCGTAATTTTCTTGAAACTTCATCAACTTCGTGTCAGAATACGACCCAAAATGAGAAGTAAACGACAGCGGGAACAGATAAAATGCCTCTTGCTGGCAACATCGCATCATTTTTAGTCTCCGGAGATCTATGATGGTGATGCAATCGGTCTAAACTACTGGAAAAAAATCTTGTTAAAATTTGTTAGTTCTCCCCAACTTCTCACCAGATGTCTCACAAACCACCACCACCCCCACCCCTGGAAATAGGAAATTTTGGATCTTTGCAGATTCAGCATCAAAAGTTGGAAAGTCAACCTATCACCCCCTCCTCCCACTGCACACAGGGAATTTGGGATTTGAATAGATTTAGACTCAGCATCAAAAGTTGGAAGGGTGCCCTACCCGCCCCCCCCCCCTCCAAGACATAGGGAATTTTTGGATTTTTGCAGATTTGAACTCAGCATCAAAACTTGGAAAGGCAACCTACCCCCACCAGACATATGGTATTTTGGATTTTTGCAGATTTGGACTTAGCAGAGAGGTGGGTTCAACCTGCGGAGACTTATTTGACCGTTACGGTCAATTTTCTAGTAAAATGGTTAAGTTCCTTTTGCAACATAATTTCAACAATGCCAATTTTAACAGCAGACTCAGCAGCACAATTATGAACTTCGACCTTACGGTCCATACGTCAGCCTCATAACAATAAGGCCTTGCTGTAACGAATTGAGTGGCATTGGTACAAAGATAGCCCTATTCCTGGGCTAAACGTTCTTCAGGACTTTTATCTTGATCTTAAACAAAGTACCAATTAATACAAGCCGCAAGTTGAATGCACGCATGCACCGAATAGGAATTTATTTACAACCAGTAAATATAACTCGATAAGCCCGAAATATGAGTCTTGTTCGTAAACTGACTTTTAAAACACATAACACACAAACTAATACTGCACATTGATTGTAGCTACAAGTTGCAATCTTTCATATGGCTGTTCTTTTGTAGCTATTCGTTGTTTCCGCTGTACCGTACAATCGTAAAAATATTTTATCAAAGAATATTTCAACATGAACGACATGTTTTGTCAAGAGTAGCAACTGTATTTAAATCAGTTCTACTTTTTGTGGGAAAAGGAGAAGAATCTGTGGGAGACACAAAATCCCAAGCTGGGGTGCCTTGGGGTACGGTACATTTTCCTCAATTTTGGCTCCACATCCGCTTTTAATTTCTTTTACATGAACACTGAAATCATTAACATAAAAATGCCTTGGAAAATTCATCTTGACACCTAAAACAATACCTGATTGTCTACCCAAACAATACGTTTTGTATTGTACGTGGTATTATTGTGTGTAATTTAGGTTTTCTGCTAGAAGAACAACACAATTTGTTTTCAGTACCAAACAAAGGCCAAGAGGACAACCAAGTAGACAAATACTGCTCAAAATATTCACAAAAGTGCACATGGCTTAGATAACAATTAACTGCATTCCGATGTTATTCCAATTTTACGCTTACTTGGGGTAAAAAATACACCTACAGGGATATTTGTTTGCAATGTTCGTGAATAATTCACAAATCCAAGAAATTATAGCATCCAGGCAGGATGGCCACATTCCAACTGAGATGAAATTCCCTGAGTTTTCCCTGAATTTCGCCCGTAATTTTTTGGGGAAAGGCAACACTAGTCAACTAATTGGCACTGAGATATAAAATAGAAATATGTGAACCATAAGTCACCTACTGTTTATTCCAAATTACTACCACGATGGCATTTTCATTCAAATTATCAGTGTTTTAGACTGTTCCACAGCCACCAGGGAGCTTAACAACTCATTAATCAGAGTTGAATTTGTTCTAATGCTCATACTTGTAGTCGACTAGTTGCTGTTTCATCCGAAACGTAGTCATTCTGCCTTCCCTCAAATTGCTGTGGTTTTTAATAAAAAAAAAACGAACAGTAATTTACATTATACAAAGGCCTCGTGAGTTCTGTAGTGCCAGTATTGGTTACGTACAAGAACAAAAAAATTCATTTTTAAAATGTATACAATTTGGTCAGTAAGGATCTGTAGTGAATTTTTCTAAAAGTTTGCTGATAGAGGTCAGTAGAGTTATACGATCCATAAAAACTGCAAAGATAAAGACTGTAAAGACTGAGCAGTTTTTGCTGATTTTTTTTAAATAAGTAATTTTTCCAAAAATTTTTTTTGGACATATGTTTACAAAAGTACATATTTACTAGAGAATTAAGCCCCTCTACACAGAAGTTTGTTTCATGTCCCAAAAAAAATTATGTGTCAACATGTTAAGATAAAGAGTAAATACATGTGAAAATATACAGTATAAATGGCAAGTGGGAGTAAATTTAGATAATATTTTGAAATATGCTGAGTAAAAGAAAACTAAAAAATTTCGAAGTTAAAAATAGTTAAAAATGTTTTCCCTCTATTTTCAAATTTTTCCCTGTGTTACAGCAAAACAGTTCCCCATTTGGAAAAAGTAAGAGCCATTTCCCTGTAACGTGTATTTCAGTAAGTGAAATTCTCTTGTCCATGAGTGCAAAATTTACGTGCGAGTCGCTCTTCTTTACAAAGCCATCAGACACCTGAAATATCATTCACGTATTGACCTAATACTACAACAACATAATAAAGTAAGAGCCCGAAAATTTGCCCCGTTACGTTTTGCTTCTCTTCTGGTATCATTTTCCCAATGAAATGATATGCACTGTCCAGAATGTTATGTTCCAATGATATGGACCAGTGGCATGTGCCACGTGGAAAATATGAGGGAACAGTCCATTCTATATTCTTCATTCTACTGGAAAGTCTTTATATAAAAGTATTGATTAGTTAAAATGCATAATCTTCACATCTTATATCTAAACTCCTTAATTCCTACTCACATTTTGGAAACGACCAGTCTGACCCTTTACTAAGTGACCCCATCAAACCGTGACTGTCTACTATCCCACCACGACAAGCTCTGATGTGAGTCTCTGCATGTGCCCGACCATCTGAACTGCTAACGTTATGATATTTGCACATATTTTATCTTTACGAAATATATTGCTGAACCGTTTACGATCAGGTAGAGCAAAAGCTTGGCTTGGCACACTACTTCCATCTGCATAGGTGAAAACTTTTTTTGGCTCATGTGTCATTTCTAGAATTCAAAACAAATAGTTTCACTAAAATGATTTTTCCGGAAGGAGGTGGTTGTTATCGCTAATGATGCTATGACATCGTTTGTTTACAAATCTGTAACTTTGAGTACATGAAACGCAGGAACACCACTTTTGGATCACTCCATACTTCATGCAGTCTCAATTAAAATTGACAATTTCACGAAGATGTTATTCGTGGGCGGCGGGCGCCCTCTTGTCACCATCCGGGTATGCGGATAGGTAATAATTTCAGTTGGGTCTGTCGTGTGTGTGTCTGTCTATCTGTCTGTCTGTTCAGTCTATAACATTTGAACCACTATAGCTAGGAACTTCAGTTTTAGTGTACAGATATATCTTTACCATATCTAGGTCAAATTTGAGTATCAAGGTCATTGGGTCAATGTCAAGTGAAAAAACTGACATATTTTTACCTAACTGCTACTTCTGAATGCTTCTATTTCACTAAAACATACTTTCAAGGTCAAGGTCATCTGAAGGTCAAGGTCAAGTTCACTAAGTATTAGGGTCAAGTGAAACAAAAGCAATTTTCTGTGTGTTTGTAAATGTTTTTGTGATCTATGTGTTACGCAGATGGTACGCTTTCGACTGAAAGGCATTCTTGTTGTGTACGAATTTATATTGTTTAGTTACAAAGACGTTGAGTTTATGTTATTTATTGGCAGATCCAGGGGCGTCAGGGACGCGGACCCCCTCCCCGGTCCATATTTTTTTCATTTTCATGGAGTTTTGGGCAAAATTGGGCAAAATAATAGATTGGTGCCCCCACCTTTGTGGTTGGCGCCCCCTCCTCTAGGAAATCCTGGATCCGCCCCCGGTATTGTGCATTTCTCCTCCAATACAATATTTTGTATTCAGTTTCGAATCATAATTACATGAGGGACGTGAATGAAAGACAAAGAAAACCAACCACTCACTGTGTGACATGTACGTTCTAATCTGACGAGGAAAATAGAATAACAAATTGAAGTTTGCACCAAATTGTGATACATTTTTGTCTTACATTTCTTGCCGTCAGACTCATCGATTGGCAGTGGGGATTTTCTGAATGACAATCTGATACAAAGTAAACAGATTGTTGCAATACAAAAAAACTAGAACAACTGATAATGAAGGATGACTTCAACTTATGCTGGTACGTTTGAGACAAAGGAATTCTCATTGTAGGAAATCCCCATTATTGTCTTGAACTTTAAGCCTGGAAACAAAAAAATTGTTACCAAGTGCATTGCTAATTTTAAATCAATGTGCTTGGCAACAGCAATAGAAACTCTTTTCAAAAAGCATACACAGTTTTAGGGTGGAGTTTTACCTATGCTGAATAAAATATGGTGAAAGTGACATTGTACACTTGCATGACATATATCTTGATGCTTCATATTTCATATGACATTTATTTGATATCCATCGGATGATTAATGTTTAATTACTGTGGTCATGCCTTCATCCATTGACCTTTAGGAATGCTCATCTAACGGTGATAATATGTTTAACACCTTCTATCTATTGTCAAGAGCAACAATAGACTGTATAATATCAAATGCTACTGATCTGGGAGTCTGTCATCAGTACCTCACGTTGTTGATCACTAATCAATGTGGTTGACACATATCCCTCAACACAATACACTGAAACTATCAGCATCTAATAACTAATTTATATTTCCCGATGCAAGCAAAAATGCCAAGAGAAGATTCATAACAAAAAAATGTGATTTGTACAAGACATTCTGGGCTAATGTGTTTGGCTTGGAAATGAGAGTTTTGACCTTTCGCTGCGATAGCGAATGGGATTTGATGTAAGTGAGAATAATGAATTTTTAAGTACCAATTCAATGCCTGCAAAAGGTTACACTTTTTTATGACTGACTCCTAGATTCGGCTTATTAATTTATTTAGGGTAGGAAGGACATTTTAGATATGATGGAAGGGAGCCAGAATCCTGATATTGTGTCAATTAGGTCCCATAATTTCAATGGAACAAATGAAATTTAAAAAAATACATCGTGCCTGATGTTGGGAAGTGAGTGATAGGTAATGGGTAGTCTCGTAAAAGACGTCATCGATGTGTAGAGTTTCGAGTCTCCCATCGAGTCTCAGCATCGTACAATTCTCTCTGCGCATGCGTAAAAGTCGTGCGATTCCCACATGGTGGCCATTTTTAGCAGCAAGAATTTTTACATTTTTGTACAAAATGGAGAAAAATACCATAAAAGAGCATCTCAGGACAGTCAAATCAAGGGCTGAAATGGAGCTTGGTATGTATAGCTTCTACTGGCATCTTATTTTTTAACAGGAATCGCACAACCGAATAGTTTAATC
>JBCAUG010027520.1:0-10409 GCA_038406175.1 Haplosyllis leylae
ATCCAGAAAATATAAAATTAAGCTATGCATGACTGCCTTTCTGTGTTAGGCTGAGAACTTATTGAACAACCCTCGTACTTTACAAGGACGTTCCAAATCATTACCGGATCAATCAGCAAGGATGGAAAATTGCCAGAGAGGCATGTCATTCAAAGGAAACATGGGTTTAAGAGACCCTTAAATCAGTGCATGATATTGAGCATACGATAAACATTCAGTGATCAAAATGCTGCACATTAGATGTACGGCGGAAGAAACACAGATGTTGGTTGAAGAAATGGAAACAATGAAAAATATTAAAAGGGATCAAGTTGTCACGTGAAGCTTGATATGATAAGTGGAAAATCCAGAGTGTTGGAGACATGCAAAAAAAGTGAAAATAAAAACAAAACCAGAAACAAACATTGTAAATGTTGGGATTAAAATTGATGGAAATAAATGTTTGTGTCTTTTGTTGCTTGTTTATTGTGAGATTTAGTCGTGGAGTAAATATATATATTTGTATTGAAATGTCACGTGATACATATTACCAGCCTATCAGAGAAACACTTACCTTTCTATACATATGTACCTTACAGTTACTAAAATACTTGAAGAGTTTTCCTCCAAAAAATCAAAGCGAACGAAAAAAGGGAAAAAAAACCTGATGTGTCATTGAAACAACGAATGAATGAAAATGTCATCTTTTTTCTAAGTTTGCTCTTTCCTTTACCGTGCAAGGCTTACTCATGAAATTTAATGTTTATTTGAGTGATGTTTCCTTTTTTGCTGAATATGGAAAATTCTTCAAGTATTTTTCGTATGAAAACACCCCGCTTCGTTTTCATTCATCTAGTTTATTCATCTGATAGTTCCATCCTTCCTTTCTTCCATTACCTATCTGCATGTTTAAAGTGATCAACCAGCAAAATCATTAGCGAAATAAATCTGAAAGACCTTCGGGAAAAACGTTTGTGGGCCTCAGACAACTTAATGCTGTGACATATTTTACAAGTATTGTAGATTTTAACTACTGACAAATTTAGTTGGACGGTGCCCGATGTCGGCAATATATGATGAAACGTGCTACTTTAATGACGTGGAAAGTTCGAAAAATGTGACCTTCAAATGACCATGACCTTCGTTTGCCGCGAGAACAGTTTGTTAATATTTTGTTGGTGTGATGACTGTGATGGCATGTGTACTGTTACAAAGAAATTAGTGGTCTGTTTAGTTCGTCATATCGTATGCATGACAGTAGAATCGAGAAGGTTTATGTTTCGTTAGGGTTGTTTTCTTTTTTTTGTCGAAAAAGACTAGTTTCATAGTGTTTCATTTCTTTCGTGATTCATTGTTGAATAATTAGGGGAAATTAAAACATTTTTTGTTAAAAGAGAAATTTTAATTGGACATGAAGAAAAGAAGCTGTTGCCTGATTGGATAATAGATCACCTTCATCAATGGACAAACTTCTCACTATCTACTCATTTGAAGCATGAAATTCTTATTTGGGGAATTATTATGCTGATAGAGAAATCAACTTTTAAGGAGTAGAAATAGGAGATTATATCCAATAGTTAGAATAAGAAGAAGATTAGTGATTTGGTTTTCATGCCATACTCTTCATTCAGTAAACGCATGCCTTAAAATGCCACTCGAATCAGTTTGAAGAATAAGTGCTTTTCTGGAATGATCTTGCTTAGAACTTCAATTCTATGACCTCCGGAGGATTTGACCTTTGGGTTGACCTCCACTTTGCTTGAATCACCACGCCCTACCATTTTCTGCTGCTGTTTGATCACGTGTGATTGACAGCTCTTATCTGTTTTGATTGACAGGTGCTGGTCATGTGACGAGCTTTTGTGATTTGCAATTGTGAAAGAACAAATTGCATAGTCACAAAAGTGATCGGGTGGCCTAGCTCTTTCTACTAACCCAACTAATCAGTGACACAATTATCACTCAGAAAGGAAGTGATCTCTCATTGGCTGGTATACACAAATAACTGCCATCACGTGGCAGGAGTAAATTATGGTCATCTCCCTTGGCTAAAAATCTGCGTCTCACAATAAGCAATATTCTTCTCTTTAGTGAAAAAATGAACGTTTATAAATGATGACTTTTGAATCATAAACAGCGAGCGCAATGACAACGAACCTGATATCAACGACAATTAATTCCAACTTACTCGGAATGTGCGGAGGATTTTACAAGATAACCGTCGAAATGTGAATTTGAGAAAATTGACATGAAACAAATGGATGCGTTTTACAGTACAAAGAAGAAACGCTTGAAAGTGACATTATGTATTTCTACGGACCAACTTTCCAAAAGAGGAGAAAGGATCTATTAAAACATAAATTGTCAGAGGAATGGGATCTTGTGTGGTGACGGAGAAACTGACCTGAAAGATAAATCGATTTTTTGGCTACACAAGCCTCGTGGTATCGACATCACTGACGCATCTAACGAATCTACAGGAACTGAAAGAAAAATGAAATTTAACAGCAAAGAATGATTTGGTTGTTGTACATATTTTGTTGTTTCTGTGGAAAATAGTGATGTTACTTTTAGTTAGTTTTCGGGAGTCATTGATATTTTGAAAATGCAATTTGTTTTATTGTTCCGTCCGTACGACCACAAAATTGAAGCGGCAAGAATAAAACGATTAAATTATACCCGTCGACGACATCATTTAGGGTTAATTATTTCTTGTAATTGCAAGATAATGGTTGGTAACTAATGTAAAGGAATCCCGCCCTAACTTGTTTCAGGAAAGTGAACAAGTCGTACCGTGGCCGATCCTGCCCTATTGTGGTGCACTGCAGCGATGGAAGTGGGCGCACCGGGACCTACACCCTGATTGACATGGTACTGAACAGGATGAGTAAAGGTAGGGTTCCTCTTCGTGTGTTATTTGAAAAAATAGTGGCGATCGCCGCAACCCCTCATCTGGGACCGATTCTGAACCATTCACTGCCAATTAGTTTTCCAGTGATTGACCTGGAGAGATTTATGTTTTCTCGGTTGGATTTTTTCCCCATTTGACGTGTAGTTTTGTAACTTTTGAGATAAGCAGCTGATTTAAAGACCATTTCTTTTTTTCCTCCAGGGGCCAAAGAAATCGACATCGCCGCTACGTTGGAACACATACGTGATCAAAGGATGAACATGGTTAAAACGAAGGTAAACATGACATATTTAGTCAATTTTAAACTGATCAAAAAATCACATTCATGATGATCTTTTGTAACCTTACAGCTAGTCATTTTTAATATGAAATATTTTAATATGAAAGAAGTCCACAATCTGAAACATTCTATTTTGACCATGTTAATATGCAAACTTGTGGCTTGTTGGAAAATGCTGATTTTTGATGTCCGATAATTGGACATTAAATAACCTTACTTTATTCAGGCAAAATGCAAGAGTGAACAATTGTTGATTTGGAAAATTGGAACAGCTGTAACTGAATGTCACTGGCCGATCTTGTTAAGCTTAATGTCGTGTTACGATTGGTTTGTCTCGCAAAAGCATGCAGGGATCAAATGTTAAAACCATTTCCTTTTAATTTTACAGGAGCAGTTTGAATTTGCATTGGCATCTGTTGCTGAAGAAGTGCACGCCATTCTCAAGGCTCTACCACAGTGAGGCCACCTAGTGGAGAACAGCACTTTAAACACTTCCCACAATGCACTTGACAAGACCACGTGACCAGGAAATGGAGATGACATCTTTTTGAAAGAAGTGAAGAAACAAATAATTTTGCCCACATACTTGTTCTAGTGTATTAGAAAACATGACCAGTACATGCCATATTAATTCAGTCAAAAATTCAAACATTTGCACGTCAGGATTAACCATTCGAACAATAGAAATACTACGATACCACTTAAGTCACCTTGTATATGGGCATTATTACTTCACGTACTATAGTTGTAGAGTGTATGTTCATTGATCATGTCTGTAATTCAGCAGTGTTTTTGTGATGCCATCAGGGAAGAGCAGAAGGATAATAATACAAATATAATCAACAGTAAATGCATTCTCTCATAATACATGTAGCATGATGTCACTATGATGATAAATATTGGTCGTGATAGTAACAGTACTGTCACCATGACAACATGATTCATGGTAACCATGTATAATGCAGCTAGTCATTTTATCATTCAAAAAATCCATAATTCGATGCATTCCATTTTCTTTGTGTTACTATGTTTTGAGGCTTTGTTTCACTGCCAATTTTTTTCGTTAAATTTCCATAATTCGGCGATTACTGAAACATCTCCACGAATCATAGATCTTCTGTTACCAAGGCAGTTCTACAAACTTTAAAGTCTTGCTTTTGGTGTTTCTTGTTTTGTTAAGCCTTTATCTGCAATATCGAAAGTTTTAACGTTTCTTTAGCAGTGCCAGTGTTTATGAGAGAATGTTCAGAGGTGCAAAAGATCATTAAACGTTACCAATAAATTTACAATGGATAGGGATGCTAGCTTAATTCCAGTTTCTTTGTTAATTCAAGAAGAGAGATAGAGAGGACGTTCAAATAACTGTGCTGAAAAAACACATACAGAGAGATAACGTCGTGTCTCCCTTGAAGTTGAATCAGGAAAACACACTAAAATATATTATGTATCGGTCACTCAGACTTGCAATGACATATTGTTTATTTTTATGCAAATTATTTATGAGGCCGGCTCTCATCTGTTTACGTATGGCGGACTATAGCAAAACCATCTTCCTTGTACAGTTTTCAACATCGTAAAATAACCCGCTAAGAAAAAGCAAGCATCCCGATTTTCTATATTTTAATTGAGCTTCAATAATAAAAGCTGAACTGCGGCGTTAAAAAGCAAAGGTTTTTTTTGTGCTTCGATGGTAAGGCGAGTAAAAATCTACTTTATTCTTGAAGTCACTTACAAATATAGAAAATCTATTGCACACGAACAACTAAATAGATAGTCAAAAGCTCTTCATATAGAAAAGCAAACAAACCAGATTTGCAGAATTCGGATCGATGACCTTTGATCTGACCTACTTGGGATCCTATGACCTTGACCTTCAAATAAAGACACATGATTACGAGTTTCGCTTCTATCATATATATTTTGTGTACACGTGTTCAAAACTAGTCATATTGTATGTAGTAATATATTTACTTGACGGAGTAATGTTTGTGTATGAGTTAACAAGTAACACTTACAACATTTATTGATTAGTTTGTGAATACGCATAAATACAAAAAATATGATTTTTTCTGTGTAAAGTTTACCAAAAGAGTTGTCCTGTGATGAATCTATACTGCATTTAGTGAAAAAATAACTTGGTTGCATTTTTCTCTTGTTGACTGTTATTACAAGTAGGTAAATTTATCATTATTAAAAAATAGTAATGTAATTTAGGATGTAGTGTTAAAACTGCTATTATAAAATGTTGAATGGCACCTTTTGTCTCTTCGAGATACCATTTAAAATTCATGGAAACTATCAATGGTAGCTGCCCTAATAAGACACTTTCTCATCAAATTCGACTCTTTGCTCAAATTTCAAAGACACATTTGGTGCGTTGGTTTGCCACACTTGATACAATTGGATAACCTCGTTGCTAGGCAACGTATTCTGTAATCTGTTACTTGATAGGATACTGCATTGAATGGTTGTAAAAGAGATCGACATAGGTTGTCATGGTATTTGTAATGCATACTATTAAAATGGATTCAAAAGTAAAAAAGACACTAATTTCTCATATTAAATGGAATAAACAGTGTAATGTATGTAGACTATTGTGGAGTAGATCTAAGAAGTCTCTATATATTTATATGTCCACTTCTGTACCTTGATGACAAATTCATTCTTTATGTGCAGGTCAGAAATTATGACATTGAATTTTAAATCATTTGATCAAGATTGTATGGCCATTTGAGAAGAGTGACCTTATTCTCTTGATCCTCATTGGCAGAAAAATTGACCCACCTTCCGCCCTGTGCAGCTGACATTTCCGTTGAACTCTGCTGTAGGTTATATCAGAGCATTAATATATGTGTTCATTGTATAATTTACTTAAATTAATGTTATCACAATTTAAATAACGGAAACGAAAGAAGCAGCTAAATGGGACAAAGCAAGACCTTGCTTTGTCCTGGATGAATTGGTGGTATTTGTCCTGAGAATGCAGTAGAACATCTAAGTGTGGTCACAATTTCAAGGCAGAATAGTTTAATCTATTGTTCAAAAAGTAACCATTGTAAGCGCTACGAGATCTCATTATGTTATGTATTTACAATAACTAAACGGTTGTGAAATTTATTCGTTTGTGTGTGGGGGATCCAGAGGGTGACAATGCTGATGCAGCACGCCTGAACTCTGAAAAACAAATACAGAAGAAAAACTTGGTGAAAACGAGAGGAATCTAGTAATCCACGTTCTCGGCTTTTGGGTCCTCCTGCCCCTGTTGTGTGTGATATGTACAAATTATTGAACCATATTCTTTATCTAACTATTGGTGACGCACCATTTTATTTGTGCAAGATTTCGTTGTCAGTGGTCCCGGGCTTTCAACATATCCTTCTGGTAAAGCTAGTCTTGCATGTCTGTGTATAGAATAATATATTTTAAAAATATAAATGCAGTGGTGTTAACATATATGATATAAAATATAAATAAAGATAGTGTAAAAAATATTGCAAAGATTAACATTTACAATCTCCGTTATCTACCTGTTGTTGTACATCTCGTTTTTCTTCGAAGTATTCTAGATGTGAGTTAAAAAAATGATGAAGAAACAGGACAAATTAAGGACTTTCTGACCTTTGAAACGATCAAACAGACTGATCAAAGGATTTCTGATTCACCATAGAGAACATGTATATCGGCTATATATTTTATGTCAAATAAATGGCCTCCAGGCCTGCTGCAAATTTGAACTGCGTATTGCTTGTTTTTGTTTCTTACCAGTAGTCAAGATTTATCGATTTAAATGTGATTCATTTGACTCGAGTAGTCCGGTAAGTTTCTCCGAATAACGTGACAACTGCGGAATTTCGAGTCACCACAACATGTGTTGCACAATCGAATATTAAGAGCAAAATTTTGAAATTTATAGACTGAACCTATTTAAATTTGATCTAATTAGGCACATTTGACCAAGTACTCGAACTCCGTCATGAGGTGGTACAGCTACAGGTACGTTCCTTTCATCCAAGACAATCGAATTTTTCGCAAATAAAATAAAGCTGACAATCGTATTTTCCCGATTTTGTATTAAACTCAAACGTTGGCACCAAAGCCTTTCAATCAAGCAATTTCCTATCGTGTCAGAATGCTTTCACGGCATTCTGATGATTTGTGAAGCAAGGGCAACCAAGCGTGACTGGCATTCATAAAGGTTCACATTTATCTGTTTAAGCTCATTCTCTGCCAGGGCACGCTTTGGGTAACATTAACTTTTAAAATAGCTGTTAGTAAACGGGACAAATGTCTGAAAGACCAAGAAGAAAAAGGAACATCACCAACTACAACACCTTCAACGAAAGAGGCTGGACCATGGAGAACAACACAGAGGCCAGCGAAGATTTCGTAAACAACAGACTTGACGGAGAAGAAGATTTATTGGATTCAGAAACTGAAAACAGTAGTTTGGAAGAGTCAGATGATGACTCTGCATCCTCTGAAGGAGAGGAAAATGACAAAGATAATGGCCAAATCTCCGATGAGGACAAAGACAACCTCGAAAACATGGACCCACAGATCCTCAATTTAGCAATGAAAGGTGGAGTAATGAGTCTGAAGAGAATGCTGAAACAACAACAAGACAAGTGTGTAAAACTCAAGAAGCAAATCAACAAAGAGAAAGAGAGAGAAATCAAGAAGAACAAGGAAATTAAAGGCCTCTTACAACAGATACAAAGAATGAACAGAGCAAAGGACAGCCTAAAATAGTCCCTGGCCAACTCAAGGTGTACCACCCCAAGAAGCGACACAGGAAACAGAAGTCAAATGATAGCAGAAAAGTGGTAAAGAAGAGGGCTGCAGGAAAGGAGGAAGAATCAGCAAGAAAGAAAAAGAGTGAGTACCAAGACACATTACATTCATTATTAAAACTAAAGCAGGAAGACTGTAGTCAATACTCCGAACTGGTAATGAAAGCAATGAAAGCAACAGACATTATCTTGTCCTTAAAGAAACAAAGAGATGACGAAGAAGAGTTTGCCAATAACAAAAGTAAGAAAAAAACATAAGGTTAAAAGTAAAAGTAAAATCGAATCAACCGGTAGGGAACCAACAAAGCCTATTTCTAGGTCAAGTTTAAATTTGAAATCAAACAAAGAAAATGACAGCATGTCTGTTAGAAACAATTGAAAAGTTTAAGGATAGCAATGAAAAAACTTGCGACAATAAGTGGGACGAACAGGTATGAGGTATGCAAAAACAATTGTTAAGTGAATTGCAATTATGTGGCAAAGGCGCTAAAAGTAGCAAAGTTATGGTAGATCTATTAAACAAAGTGGGGATAAATCATTGGATGAAGGTAAAGTGATTATTGAAGAAGACACAAACAAGAAAAAGAAAGTAGTAAGTGGCAAATGTGTTAAACCTGACGAAGCGGACATCAAAATCTCTGTGAAATATGCTCACGAAAAATTGGATCCCAGACATACTTCAGTAAGATGTTTTGATAACTTACCTTTCAACATGCTCATCACTGGAGAGTTCAATTAATCAATCAGAGTACCATCACAGAAGCCAAACGTAAGACCAGAGTTACTATTGCTAAAACACTGTGTTATCACAAGTTGTACCTGGAAGATTCTGAACTCCAACAAGGTTATAACCAGATCCTAAAAAGAGTTGAGAGGGGAACACATGATTGGGATGAAGCACTTGGAGAGCACCTTCATGAACTACTCAACTACCGAGCCAACATCATAATGAGGGAGAAAGTAAATGAAGGCAGCAAACAACCATTTACCAAAGTGGAGTCTCGAAAAAATGTGAAGGATAAGAAGTTTGAAAAAGAATCAGATGGAAAGGAATGAATCATATTCTGCAATGGTTTCAACATCGGAAACTGCATACACAGAGATCATCACAAAGGTAGATTCAGTGGTAAAAAAGTTACCAAGTTTCATATATGTAAAACATGCCATTCATTTGGGGAGATGAAGTCACACAAGGAAGGAGACTCTTCATGTCCCAGGAAGGACGGGTGACTAAACCACATTCCGAACACAGTACCAGTACAATCAGAAAACAGTTTCAACAGCCATCAAGAAAATAACAGTACAGTCAAGAGAACAGTGAATCACAACTTTAACAAGGAATTGAATAACATGGACAAAGATTTTAACTTTAGAGACTTTTTGAACACATCTAACATGACGGAAAGTGAAGTCGATCATTGTGAGTTCTGGGTAACTGCCAACAGACAAGTGAGAGAATCCAAAATGAACAATTTTGAAGGACTCAAAATTATAGTTAATTGGAACTTGAAACAAATGGAGGACTGGCTTGAAGACTACGAGGACAAAGACATCATCTCCTTCCTTAAATATGGGTGGCCTTTGAATGCAGAAAACACTTCAATTCAGCAGGACAGACCAAAAAATCAGGAAGGAACAAGACAGAACCCACAGCAAATACGCGAGTATCTGAGAGTTATTCTAAACTTATCCTACCCCTTCAAAGGAGACTCAGTCAACAACAGCATCAGTAAAGAAACTTATGTGGGCAAAAACATGGATCTCAGGTATCTGTCAGTGGATGATTTAGCCAGGATCATAAGGATCAAAGGGAAAAATGCACATATTTTCATTAGAGATTTATCTTGAGCCTACAGGCAACTTTTCATGGATCCAAAGGACATCCATCTGTTAGGTTATATTTTTGAAGAAAAAATGTATTTTGACATCAGTCTAAGCATGGGGAGTAGGTCAGTCACCTTCTGTTGTCAGAAAACTACCAATGCTATAACTCATATCTTCAAAAAGTTTGACTTCCTCGATGTTAATTACCTCAATGATATAGGAGGAGCTGAGGAGGAATCACATGCTGAGGATGCTTTTCAATGTCTGGGATGGATACTCAGTACCATCGGAATTAAAGAATCTAGCAACAAAGCAGTTGCTCCAACCGCAGTAGCGGTTTTCCTGGGAATTTTATTCAACACAGTCACAATGACCTTACAAATCACTCCTGAGTGACTAAATTAGATCAAGGAATTGTTGGATCAATGGTTGGACAAGAAGAGGATCTCTCCATTGGATCTTCAGAGTTTGCTGGGAAAACTTAATTTTGCAGCAAGCACTGTGAGGGCTGGTAGAGTATTTGTATCTCGCATCATAAATCAGCTCATGGCCGGCGGGATAGCTCAGTCGGTAAAGCGTCAGACTTAGTCATGCACCACTGAGCAGCTCACCACTGCGTTGGTGG